>JAHWFP010229819.1:13490-32855 GCA_023313725.1 Lithobius niger | reverse complement strand
ATGTCACGTAAACCACACCGCAAATGCGGTAACGCAACGTCGACGCAAGTATGTGTGCAGTACCCAACAGATGTCACGTAAACCACACCGTAAATGCGGTAACGCGACGTCGACGCAGGTATGTGTGCAGTACCCAACAGATGTCACGTAAACCACACCACAAATGCGGTAACGCAGCGTCAATGCACGTAAAAAAACCGCATGTTTGCACCATGCCTTAAGGTGCATCTACACGGGACGCTTTTGCCGCGTGTCGCCGTAATTTTCTGTCCGCACGTGCTGTGACGCCTCGTGTATTTGCACCGGCGACACGCGTTTTCAGACGCGGCGTCTTTGCTGCTACGTGCTGCTCGAAATACGAATTGTTCTAACGTTTGAATTTTTTCCTTCCACGTGTATTGTCTATCGTTGAGTTGTTTAAAAAGAAGAAATTTGAGATAAGAGTGGGAGGAATTCTCGGAAAATTGCTCATGCAGCGTTCGTTCGCCTTTGGAAAAATTCGTCGCAATCCAGTCATCGAAACGGTTATTCTGGAGAAATACGGCTGTTCCATTTTTTAGTCTCCACTACATGAAGAAGGAAGGTTTCCATGCTGAATTAATTGAAATTGCTAGAAATATTTTTTCAAAAATGAACGTCATTTTTCCCAAATTACGTGTGCTCGCTAAACGTACACCAGAAACCGCAACCAAAAACTTGCCCGGCCAGACATAATTTCCGTTTACTAATGTTCTCGTCGAAATCAGGTTTTCTTGTTGCGCTGGCATCTCGCAGTATAGCGTCGTCCTCACTATGGCTGTGAGTAGCGTTTTAACATATTTTAATAATTCTTTGTTTTTTTTTTTAAATAATAAGCGTTCGCGCACGTTTTCGTAATGATTTTCCGAACCAGAACGACGAAAGGATTCGGCAGGTATATAGGTGAATTATACCACGCGCCATGGCTGTTTGCTGTGACGTGCACGTCACGTGACTGGGCTAGTCCAATCAGATGGCCAAACAGCCGTTGTTCTCGTTCGTCATTGGCTAACTCATGGTGACGTCACGGCAAACAGCCATTGCGCATGGTATAGGTCGATAGCGTGAAACGTAGTTAATCTAGATAATTACCAAGCGGACTACTAAGTTCATCTATTAAATACATACAAACATCATACCTCCCAATAATGTCGTCGCGCATATTGTTGGCATATTGTAGTAGGCATTGTGTGACGCCCCTTTTGGAAGGTACGACGTGTGCACATAACGAGTGCACAAAACGAGTAAGACTTATTAGTTCAAATTAGTCTTTTGTGCAGCTGAAATGGCTGGGAAGACTTAGCAACGACTATGTCTGACCGTCCGTCCGGCTATTTTTCGGTGGTAGTCACGTGACCTTTAAAAAAACACGGCAAACTAAAACACCGTTGCTCCTTTATAGTTAATAGGATTTCTGGACGAATTTCTGCAAAATTTGCGGAAGTGGCGAAAGTACACGAAGACCGGTTACGACTTGGTTCGCTGAGCCGTTTGTTTTATCTTTTGGTGGTTTCGTTTTTATTGTGCAGTTTTTTTTGCCTAATTTTGATAAGGGATATAAATTAATAACGTATCCGAAAATTAAACATTGGGATTGATAATGTAATGCAGGATTCTTCCCTCGTTCGTCCGTGAGAACGTGTCTCCTATAGAGCAGTGACATTTGCCGCCATATTGGCACCAGATTGGCACCAGTATGGGTTTTGGAGGGCATAACTACAAGGTGAACGGAGGGGAAAAAATAACGGCAGAGCGGATTTCTTAGGCTTAAAATAACGTTGTTTTCTCCAACAACAAAAATCGCGCGTTTTAGGTCTAAGAAATCACTCTACACAGCATCGGCTTCAGTATGACGCCCGTCTGTTTCTCTCTGCAGTGCCCCTTGCAGCTAACCCACTAAGGCTCCAGCATAGAGTTATATACAATAATACTACATCGTGTCACTGCTCTATATTCTAAACTACTTACTTTGTGATGTCACAGTCGAAAACCATGACGCGGCAACAGTGACCATAACGACCAACAAACTTGCTTTCATGGCTGCAGAGTTGAAGGATGGCCTTTCTAAGAAACAACGTTAAAAAAAAGGGGGAACTAAGGTTTCATCACTTTTCTTTTTATAGGAAATAACCTTTGAGAATAACTTCCTCTGTACAAAGTTAATCCGACCTTTAGCATCCGGTGCGTCTTTCTGTCGTCCCAAACGAATTTGGTTGCACAGGAAAGAATGCATCTTATTAGGAAAGGCGGTTGCCTTTATTGGAAGGTTTGACTTCAACCTCCCATGTTAAAGCCGAACTTTCGATGCCTTATTTCTCTGCTGTCTTTTAATATTTTCCACTCAAAGTTAGTGCTGTATATAAGCTTTGTTGGACTTGGTGAACATGTATCCGAACTTTTATTAATTTTCAATTGGTTACATCGGAGATGTGGAATTTCCCTTTTGGCTTGTTCTTCTTCGTCTTGTTGGCACGACACATTTCTAATACGCTCTCTATACAGACCAAACTATTTGACCTCTAAAGGTGGTTATTAGCTCATTTAACTGTTTTTTTTTTCAATATTTTCAAAAGAAAACTACTACATGTTGATTATGAAACGCATCTGAACAAACAAAGTTTCGAGCTCATCTCGTTGAAAATCGTTAAATGTCTCATTGTTTTTTTTCAAATCTGAAAATCCGGTGCGTGCACAATCTGTAGACAAAAGTATGGCGTCATATAATTTATCTTTCTGCAAACTCAAGAAATGTGGTCGCAGTAATCACGGTTTAAAGTAAAAGTCTCGTTATCTTCACGACAACGATGTTCCATGCTAAATATAAGAAGACCCAAACTCAGGAATAGACGGACTTAACAATCTGTAAAATTAAAGTTGAGAGAGAATGAACCCATCTTTAGTGAGTCGCCGGCCGTACCACAGTTGCTACCTTTTGAAGTCTCAAGCACGGACTTAGTCAAGTCCAGCTTAATTTGAAGTTTGAACTTAAGCAGAGGCGGTACCACTGCTGCACAAACGAAGGGCGACTTAGCTAAGTCGGTCTTCTCAAGCAAGGCTCGTGGTTTATCGAGCAATCACTCATGGATATCGCTGCCGATTGCCAAACTCCTCTTGGAGTACGATATCAGCGCATGCCCCGTCAATGCCAAACTACGTGCGTTTGTTTAGTAACGAGTCATGAACGAGTTATTCGAACTTCGAAAAGCAGCACCACAAACATATTGTCGAGTCCAAACAACCAAATTGGACGATGTTAACGACGAAACTATACAATAACCTAATACCATAATAACATACATGATATAAATCACAAAAGGTTGACGTAAATAAACACTGTCACTGCAGTACCAGGCAAAACCAGGTTAGCGTAAGTAAGGTCGGATCAGAACCGTACGCAACGATACGGGGAAGGGACGAGTAAAAACAAACAGGTAGTAACTTGAGGCATACATTACACGTACGAGGTGTGTTGAGGTCTACATGTTTCTTTGCAATTGTTTCGCCCCTCACTACCGCCCCCCCTTCCCCGGTTATTTTGCGTACGGTTCTGACCCGCCCTTTACTTACCCTAGCCAGCTAACCCAGATGGGTGTCGTTTTTCCCTCTTTATCCATACTTTGTTTTTACTTTACCTTTAGCCACTTTATAATGTCCTCGAGTCGAGACTGAAACATGATGACAATGTGCGCACTCCGATGCACATCGTTATGGTGTATCGGATCGAGCAGCTGCAGCAATTGCGTCTTCCGTTCTTCAAGATCTTGGTGTAGTCACGAAAGACGACAGTGCTAATGTCATGGACCGAAGTAAGGTGAGAAGAGAAAGAACACGAAAAAGAAATGAAGTAATGTTTCAACATCAACACCAGCAAGAAACTGAACCACTATAGAAGGACTATTTTGATGGACGGAAGGATGCTACTTTACACAATGTGGTGAAGGGTACAAACCACTGTCGTCAACCTAAACCAGAAGAACATGTTTCTCTTGTGCAAGAACCGGAGTCCGAATACATCGGTCACATAACATCAACTGAATCCAGCACTGCAGTGAATACTGAAAATTGCATTTCACAGTTTTTAGCAGAAAACAACATCGATACAAACCGAGTTTTAGCTGTTGGATGCGACGGCACAAACACCAATACAGGAAAGAATGGTGGAATTATACGACTGCAGTGGCTCGTGTGTCAGTTGCACTCCAACGAACTTCCCCTTAGACATTTGTTGGAAGGTCCGACATTTGGATCGGACGACATCAGGTGCTCGAGGAATTTCAGGTCCTGTTGGCAAAGCTCTTGCAAACTGTGAGCTTATGCCAGTGATTGAATTCGAGAAAATTGAAACAGACATACCTGAAGTTACAGTTACCGAGTTAAGCACAGATCAGCAGTATTTATTAAATATTTCCAAAGCAATTGCAAGTGGAAACTGTTCATCAGATCTGGAACGACGTAATCCAGGAAAAATTTCATATGCTAGATGGCTGACAGTAGCAAACCGGCTTCTTCGCCTCTATGTTGCAACACCTAAACCGTCTCATCAGCTCTCATTTTGTCATTAAAGTTTATGCTCCCATGTGGTTTTGGATTAAGACAAAACCATCATGCAAGCATGGTGCAAAGCATCTGTGGAGATCAATAAGGCTTTCACGTTATCTCGCAGATGAATTAAGTAGTAGATATCCGTGAGTCGTAGTCGATTTTACGGTTATAATTGCTCGCGAGCGAGAAACGGCTAGTCCATATCGAGGGGGTGGAGGGAAACACGAGTGGGCGAAGCTGGAGTTTTTCCGTCCAGCCCCGAGATAGTGGACTAGCCGTTCGAGCTCAAGAGCAGTTATAACCGTTAAATCGACTACGACTCACGGATATGTATTTTAATGCTAAGGTGTGACGTCGAGCCAACATATCTAGTTATTTGAGATAAAAAAAAATTATTTGAAAATTTTATTTGTGTATTATGACGTAAATTCCTGAACTCAAACTGCCGGTTTAAACTTCCTGTCTGCGAAAGTCTCACGTATGCGAGGACGTCCTTATATCCAGTCCCAGTCACCGACGTTTGTGTTTAAGGTAAAACCTTAATTTTTTCTACTTTATTAGTTTAAATAAGATATAGCGTATAAAATGTGCTATTCGCTTGAGTCTCGTAGGTTTTTAGGTGTGTTTAGAAGGTGTCAGTAGGCTAGTTTTCGTACCGTCGGAACGAAAGGTTGTCGGATTCGACTTGGACTATTCATTCATGGATGGGGGTGGGGAAGGGGCTAGCATCGTACGCGAGGTTTTTTCTTTTTTTTTTCGTGTTAGTGCGGAAAATGTCGCCAGGTTACAAATGTGCTGTTCGCTTGAGTATCGTATGTTTTTAGGTGTGGTTACAAGTGTCGGTAGCTTAGTTTTAGTACTGTCGGAGCGAAAGGTTGGCGGATTGGGCCATTCTTCCATGGGTGGGGTCCTAGCATAGTAGCCTACACGAGGTTTTTTTTTGTGTGTTAGTACGATAAATGTCGCAAGTTGCAAATGTGCTTATTTATGTTGGTTGAATTTGTGTTGTGTACGGTAGTTTTGCAAAGTGTCACATGGTAGAGCAGTGGTTGTGTAGAGCGCGGAAAAAGTGTTAGATTATCCAAAAAAGTGTGGGTTATCAAAAAATGTGGGTTATCAAAATTAACCCACGGTCACGTGTGTGGGTTTTCAGATTAACCGTATATAGCGGCTACACTTTTAGCATCGGGATGTGTTGGCGTGACGTCACCGCCGTGCATTAAAGAACGTTATAGATCCAGTAATACAACGAAATGGATATTTCGGACACCCTGAAAGTGTAATGTTATTAATGTTATCTGATAAAGGTAAGACTATTAGAACACTGGGACCCGGTCGAATTTTAAAAGCAAGATCTAATCAACAGAGAGGAATTCGTCGGTTGCAAGTGCAAACCCTCAATTTCAATGCAGAAAGCTACACAGACTTATTTGATTGGCAGAAATCTAATTCAAGGCCATTTAGACTCGAATAAAGTATCAACTACATGACGCTGAAAGCGGAATGAATTCTCCATTGTTGACGCCGAAGAGTGCATTGTTTTGAGTGCCATTGTTTAAAGCCCCATTATAACGAAAACGGTTATTTTTTATGCCCAAAGTTTTCACGACACGAAACCGGTTCAGCCTTTCTCATGATGTTTCAAAAATTCAGACAGAAATCCTACATACAAACTGTTTCGTTTTGATCAAATTACTGACAATCATTAATGTTCATTGCTCTTTATTTGTAAGTTACAAGTAAGGCTACAGTTTCAACAAAACATGGTATAACGTCAGAATATTCTCAAGGACAAACTACTAACGGACAACAATCTGGGTAATTGCCGGATCCTTCAGATGTTTCGAAACAGCCAATGGGAACTGCATTTAACTCACATCTGTAAAAAAACACACAAAATAAAAATAACAGTCCTTCATCATCTCGTCACGTGCTTAAAGAACAACAACATTTGTTAATTGCAACAATGCGTTAATGTCTCTAGCATTTTCTCCCTGGTTCTAGCAATTTAGTGGCCAAGAACAACGGGCGGGAATTTAAAACACACTCCGGACTTGCTAAAATTCCCACCCTTCCAAAAATGTGACGTCAACGCCTGTGACACGAACGAAAGCCAACTCACGGAGACTTTTTTCTGCAACCACTCCCCAACAGAAAGTAGTTCCGTTAAATCCCGATGCAATGCGTGACTAAATAGCGCAACGATTTGGTAAATTTGCATATCGTATGTGTTACAAGGATTTCATAATAGTAATCACGTGTTCGACACTCTTAAAGCCTTCACGATAACATTACTCCAAGTTTATCTGGTACGATGTTGGTCATATGGGGTATACGACCAACTTTGTCGTTTTCATTGCTTTCACTGCACCCGGACCACTGCACTGTGACTCAGGTTGGCGCTAATGACCAAGCTGTCGACGCGCCATTAAGCCTCATCTTCCCCCCCCCCCTCATTGCTTTCATCGCTTGGTGAATATGTTCGTCTGTCGCCAAGCTAAGAATATTCTACTGAATATTATATGCAAATTTACGAAGAGAGAATCCGAATTAGACTTTTGCAGACACCGTCGAAACAGAGTCCCTGACTTGTGTATCAACCCGTTATCATTTTTAAGTATAGGTTATCAGCCACCTTTCCGAGTAGTGAGATATAACAATGTCGAGGCCCGCAGAGCCGAGCCATTGTTGTATCTCTCCGAGGAAAGTGGCTGATAACCTATTTATCACCCAATTTCACGATCTCAGTCCGACAACAATAGTAAAGCACGCACACAACAAAAGACGAATCGTGCTGACGTTCTTTTGCTCAGAAAGGTCGACAATGCGACAAAGATGTCATTGTTGACAGCATTGTTATTCCTTTCTTAGTGAAGGGTTCTGTGCTCTTGTTTATTGATTGTAACTCGATTCCAAAAGGCCCCATCACCGTTCATGCCACGGAAAGTCAACGACGAGCCGTCCCTTCAGACAATTTCTCTAAAAAAAAACTATTTTAGGAGAAGTTGTTTGAAGGGGCTAATTCGGCGTTGAGTTTTCACGGTACTGAATCGTAAATCTTTACAATTCAGTGTCATAATGTTTTCGTGCTACAAGTAAAAATAAATAACAAAACGAAAGCATTTTGACTTGCTTAAGCAAAACAAGCTCTTCACGGTGCTGTTCTTAATTTTAACCGAGTCTGTAACGTCCTTTTTAACCTCTGGAGCAAGCTTGATGTTCTTTAATTCATAAGCAGACGTGATATCCAGGCGGGATATCCAAGAGCAGGAGTGATATCCGATATCATTCCTCCTCTTGCATCTCAGTCCCAAACCATTGTTGCAATATCGTCGTGTTCCATTGTTAAAGGAGGACTGAGATCGTGAAATTGGGTGATAAGCCAGAGAGAAGCTCTAGCCGCAGATGAACACAATATCAATAAAAGAAAAAAGTACCCTGACCGGACAGCATAACCCGCAAGTGCATGCAACAACTTGATATAATTTTCGGCCAAATATTGACCATATGACCGACGTCAATAAATATTTGGTTCTGGTTTCTGATGTTGTATGTTTAGCCACAGCGAGCACGGTAGCACGAGCGAGGGCCGTAATTTTGAAAAAAAAAAATGACCATCATTTTCGTAAACAGTGACTTTGTTTTATTTGCAGATAATTTGCAGATAAAAACACGTAAAATCTGGAAATCAAGGTCGCTGTCACGAAAATGATGGTCATTGTTTTCCAACTTAAGTACTCCGCTCGCGCTACCGTGCTCGCTGCGGCTGAATATATAACATCAGAAACCGCAACCGAAAACTTGTCCGGCCCAGAGATAATTTCCGTTTACTATTGTTTTGGTCGAAGTCAGGTTTTCTTGTTGTGCTCTCGTCTCGCTGTATGGCGGCGTTCTCACTATGGCCGGGAGCAGCGTTTTAACATGTTTTAATAATTCTTTCTAAAAATAAATAGACGTTTGCGCAGGTTTTCGTTACGATTTTCAGAACCGTAACGACGAAAGGTTCGATAGGTGAGTGAATTAAGTTGACATCCAGGAATATCGTGCAAGCACCGAGGTACAAATTATTATTAATAACTGAAACGTATCATATTATAGTGTCCGCGGCCTATCTTGAGTTCGCCCCGGAACGAACACAGATAATAGATTGTATATTTTTGGTAGCAGAGTGCCTTGTTGATATCCAAGATGGTTACAAAAACAATGGCGGCCATCGACTAAAGTCGCCCCCTCCAGGAAGACGTAGCCGCTCGTAAAATACTTGCAGGACTCAAGATGCGCTGCGCACACAATAAGTAGGCGTATGGCATGCCACTATAGAGCACCGTCATCGCTGTCCGTTGCTCATGGCAATCGAACAACGCGTGCCGCCATCTTGTAGTGGTGGGGTAAATAATCGCGTATGAAGCAAGAGGACGACGTTACCTGGTTTAGCCATGGAGGAAGGAATTCGCTGGAAATCGCTGGAAATCTGAACAAGGACGAACCCTCTAGTCCTATTTTGTTACCGCCAGTAGCAATGTTCTAGTTTTCATTTAACTTTCGAACTATTAGTAAGTGCGGTTAACTTGGCTAACAGGCTTAACCTTGGCGGCCTTTCCCTGGTTGAATGATATCACTACTTTCAAAGGCCGACCCTTTTTTGAAACGTGGCGGCTTCTCTTATACCAGTTTTGGTTTTGGGTGGATCTGGTGTAACTGTGATTGGGCTTGAGGTTTTAATATTCCAAAAGGCAAGAAGGCTGCAAAACATTTGTTACGCACGTAACAATGATATCACCTTGCGTGTAACCCATCATGATATGTCTTGTGATATCTAGCGGTGAGAAAGTGATTTAAAGCATGGTCATGCAAGGCCAGCTGAGATAGTAGCTGCACTCCACTCCAAGCCCGTCACAATGCTTCTGTTTAGTGACAGACACGCTAGGAGTCGTCCAGTACCGTACGGATTGAGAACCCAAAGAAATTTGTATCTGGACTAATTAAATGCGTGAAAAGCCCTCAATATGCGCCAGTTCGCGCAATTTGATCGTTATCTTTACGTGTTTAAAGTTTAAAGCATAAATTTTGTTCAGATACCAATCCTCATGCCGTACGGTACTGGACGACTCCTGGCGTGTCCGTCACTAAACAGAAGCAAGCTGACGGGCCTGGAGTGGAGAGCAGCTACAATCTCAGCGGGCCTTGTGGTCACGGTACTGATACAGGCTTGCCAGCGACGGCCATGAGTATAGTCCCATTCCAGCCACTATAGCCATGAGCGTTTCAATTAAAAATTTCTTTGAAATCTACAAAGTTTTAATTTAGCTTGACCGTACAAAAAATTGTTAACAGAATATGGATAATATAACCAAAATCTCACAGATAATTTTTAATATTTATGATAAATCTTTAAACACGAGAGTTTTGGCTTGTGACAGGTTATGGTAATGACGATTGGCAAGTTCAAACAGGCGCAGTAATATTTAATTTACAGTGGAGCAATTTTTCTAAAGTTTATTAAGAAGTTTAGGGACCATACCTTTAATCTAACTAAACAATAATTATTGGAAGGATTTTATTAACCTTTAAAAGGCACGCGACACGTTTTTTTTTCCGTTTCGGGATAATGTCCCGTATGTTTCATTGCGTAAGGGAATTGGCAAAACAACGTTTTTTAGTCCCAAAAATTCTCTCCGCTCTCACAGTATCGCCTTGAATAAAGATGGCGTGTTTTTTTTTTTTTTTTACATCCACGTGAACCTTGCAGCTATCTCAGCGAACGGCTCAAGGTACTAGGCATGGGTCGGTTTCATTTTTTTGACTTCCGGTTCCGGTTTCGGTTTTTATGCCCACAAAACCACGGTTTCGGTTTATACTAGCTTTTAACTCGCTCCAGCTTTCACTTTCAGCAGCGTCATAGACCATGGTTCTATAGCTGTGACACCATTTTCCTCTACTATTTTCTTTTTAAATGACTAGGAGCTTTGCCGACAATTATGTAAAAATTCAAAACAACAAATCAAACTTTGATGATTTTTCGAACATCGTACGCAAAACAGACACAAAATCCGAACCGGTTTCGGTTTCGGTTTACATAAAAAACCGAAAATTCTGTTTCGGTTTCGGTTATCGACCCATCCCTGCCAGGTACTAGCCTCGTAGCCAACACGTTATATTGTTTTGGCTGCTTTATAAAATAATTCTGAAATTGATTTCACGCTCTTTTACGATAGAATTGTATGCCGAAGCTGGGTTTGTAAATTAGGGGACTTTTTTCAGGTTTTACTATTTTATTTAAATAACGCCTTGTAGCAGCGGAGATTACACAAATTCAGTAATTTGGGATGTTTTTAAATCGTTACATTCACGTACCGTTCGATGCTATGTCCGTGATTACTGGAGCAAGAATGCCTCTCACAATCGTCTTCGTACCATACGTCACCATCTTCGTGAGATCCGCAAGCTACATAGAAAGGATGTGAATTAGAAAAAAAATACATTGAAACACTTTATAATAATAATAATAATCATAACGATAATTTTTTTTTAATTATAATAATAATTTGTTTCAACAGGTATGCACGTCTAGCGGCACGAGTCTGAAAGACAGTATGTACCTTTTAGAACATTAAAAAAAAAATATTTACAGATGTGGTGTTTCAACAACAATATCGCATTTAAAATCCAACACATTACATTGTAACACAAACAAACAAGCACGGGGCCCGGGAGCCGGGTACGTGTTTAACTACGTATAGCAAAGAGGAGGACGGGAAGGAAACAAAGAGGAGAGGGAGAGGACGGGATAAAAGGAGGAGGGGAGAGGGGAGGGAGAGGATTGGCGGAAAGGGGGAGTGTTACACAAACAAAAATCGTCTGTTGCAGTGAACGATCAGGCAGCACCTAGCAAATACTGGGAAACAACCACGGGTCAAACAAATGCCCGGGCGAAGCCGGGAACGATGCTAGTACTTAATAATTTAGTTACAAGAAGTTTATCTTGTTTAGCTTGTGCGTTTGTGTGGTTGTATATCTGCTCTTCTTGAACCAAGGCACCTAATTAAATTGTGTTTCGGTCAGGCCTATTTTCATCGCTGTACCGTGATATTATGACCCTCAAATACGCTAAAACCTTGTAAAAATAACGTAAAAGTTTGTTTTTTTACCCTCATGGTGTTTGTTCATGACGTCATAGTTTCTTCATGCAAACATCCTCAAGTGATGCGAGACAACGCCAACAGAGCGAACGAAGCGAGCGAAATGACTAGTTTCATTTTAAAGTACCAATACATTAGTTTTTTTTTAAAGGACTTAATATTTTTTGAGATAACGCATGTTAACAGGCAATTTGTTAAGTAAGGAAGGGGAAATGAAGTTTTAACGTTTTTTTACCATATGAGTTTCTAAGAGGTGGGGAGACCAGGAAGTCATTAGTATTTCTGCAGCGTCTTTACACACGAATATTTAAGTCATTGTTAAATGACGTATGCGTAATCACCCTAAAAACCAACTTGCTCATGATCTAGTACTATATCGCGCGTTTTTTTTATTGGAGTTATCATTTTTAAATTAAAATTTTACATGCTTTATTTAATAGTTTTTTTTTCCCCAATCTATCAGTGTATCCGGAAAAAGTGTAAGCAAAAACAGGGAATGAATACCGTACAAGCGAAAGAAGACATGCATTAAAAATGAGTGTTTTGTTTTGAGCGGAACCTTGTTTTTAACATTCTACAGGCCACGTAGAGATTGTCTCAGCCTGGTAATGAGATTGTTTGTGTGGTCGTAGAATTTCCAGTGTCTGTTGATCTGAATTCCAACAGCGACCTTGATTTACAGATAAAAACACGTAAAACCTGTAAATTAGGGTAAATCAAGGTCGCTCTTCACCAAAATTATAGTCATTTTTGTTTCAAAATTACGTGCCTCGACCGCGCTGCCGTGCTCGCCGTGGCTAAACATATAACATCAGTAACTGTAACCAAAAACTTGTCCCGCCAGAGATAATTTTCGTTTACTAATGTACTGGTCGAAATCACGTTTTCTCGTTGAGCTCTCATCTCGCGGTATGGTGGCTGCGTCACTATGGCTTGAGTATCGATTTAACGTGTTTTAATAATTATTTAAAAAAATAAATAAGCGTTTACGCTGGTTGTGGTTATGATTTTCGGAACCGTGACGATGAACGCGATCCTTAGATGAATTATAATAATACAAATTTTAACCCGCTTATGGGTATGGAAACGGAAGGGTTTCACCACTCACACCGCCCCCAAAAAGAACGTCGACGTTAGTATGTACGGTTGAGGTGTTTGGATAGGTCTATACCTCTCACAGGTAGTTTGAAGGAATTTAAATTTGCGGATGAGACAACTGAACCAGGTAGGGAATTCCAACTCTCGATAATTCTATTTGAGAAATAAAACTTCCTACAGTACGTTTTAAAGGTCTGTCTTTGTAATTTAAAGTTATGACCGCGGGTGAAACCCACCGTGGAAAGTGAGAAAAAAGGAAGAACAGTTGGGAGAAGATCGTGAAGAATTGGTATGTGAGCGCCAAATCAGCACGAAGCCTGCGCGTTTCACGTGGTTCCAGACCCAATCTACGTAACCTATCCCCGGCCTGTAATGAGCGTAATTCTGGGATAGAGAGGGTAAACGCACGTTGGACCGATTCTAAAAGGTCAATATCTTTAAGGAGGTATGGCGACCAGACCGAGCTAGCATATTCCACGCCCAAACGCCCACAAAAACGCCCAAACTCTGGTTTTAGTACTTGTTTTAGAAAAGCATCTATTGACCGAAATTAATTCGATTGCGTGAAAAGTAGTTCTATCGAATAATTATCTACTGGAAGTTGTGAGGATCTGTCCCAGCCTACGAGGACACAGTGGTTTACTCGCCAATTTTTTTGTATCCGAAGAATACATCGCGAACAATTCATTGCGTGTTTGATTCACAGCACTAACAATGCATCGCACGTCTTAATTAATCTTATTCAATAAAACTAATCTCATAAACTAATGAACTGATTAACTAATTTCAAATAAACTAATTTCATAAAGTAAAACATTAAACCTTGAAAACTTCAAACTTATGAAAGGCTGGTGCATTTTAAGACAAAATACTGAAACGAGCCGAATGTAGTTTTTCACTGCGTGTTGCAGTACGTGGGTGCTTGGTACTGGCACCTGAAAGAAGTGTTTACCTTAATCTTACATTTGGAAGTCGTATAGAACTTTCAAAACTATTTCCGTTTTCATTATTGGAAATCGTCTGTCCTTCGCGATTTGAAGGGTTATACGTTGACAAAGGGTTGACAAAGGACAGAGGAAAAATAGCCTAACAGCGAAAATCATATACTAGAAATAACCTAGAACAATAAGCCACCTTGTAATTCAAACTTTAAAAAATTGCAAAAAGTTACTTAAAAATGTGTAAAAAAAGTCTTCAAAAAGTATTAAAAGTCTTAAAAAATAGTTTAAACTTGTAAGTTAAAATTGTGACTAGTTCCACGTAGATAAGTAAACCTGATTAAACCAATTATAGTGAGAGTCGATTTGTTTCCTCTTGCGAATACAGCGATCGGTATGGCTACTAATTGTCTAACACGTGTGATACACCTCGTAAGAGTACAATCCTAGCACCCAAATGATTTCTTGGCCGCGGTTCCACGACGCGTATGCAACCGTAAGACCAGTGGTCGCCTGCATTTCTAGCATTTTGCCTCAATCCCCCAATACATGTTTTGATCAACTGCGTCGGATGGCATGGCGGCGCACACCTCTCAATTAAAGACGAGCCCACTACGATTCTTCAATCGGTTTCATTTTAAACTGTAAGTTTAATTAGAACACTAGTGAACCGAATCAATATTAAATATATTCAGCACCGTTTGGCAGTTCTACGATACGGGAAGTCTCAAACCGTTTAGTCTCGGCGTTTTGAACATTTCATTTACGTACACAACGGCGACGTTGCCACGTCGCAAGACTAATAAGGATGAAATATCTAGATGGCACATTCATTGCCCAAAAGTAGTTTTATGAATTTGCGCCCCCCCCCCCCCCCCGGACACAAAAAAAAAAACAATGGTCATACAGAAGTTGTTTTAAATATTTCTCCTTCCCCCACCCTCCCGTAAAAAGTACTACGCAGTAAAGTCATGAAAGATTGTCCAAACAAGTAGCTCAAGCTTACGTTGATTTCGCGCATGCCGGCATTAGACTATATAACTTTGTTATAGTCCAGTTCGTAAGTATGAGATCAGTGAGCCCCGTGCCGACGCCAGTGGTCTGTAGAATGAATTGAGAAAGTCGCTAGTCATTGGTCGGTTTGTGGTGACGTCAGCCGCTGACGAAGGCTACATAGTTTCCAGTCATTGGTCGTGGATGGAAGACGTCAGTCGGCCGAAGAAAAAAAAACGAACGCCATTCGTTTGCAACAAACAAAATTCTTTGATTATTTCTAGCTGACGATTTCCCCAACGGATTCGATCCATTTTCGAACTTAGACCTAGAAATGTGCCATAGAATCTGTGTGCAAAATTGGACAGAAATCCGATAATTCGTTAAAACGCTATTACGCGAACACACAGACAGACACCCAGACAAACAGTCAAACCGTTCGCATAAGAGTCTAATCGACTCCAATAAGCAAGTCTCTGCTGTCGAAGTCACGCTACTGCAATACGTTAGTTTTCAGCATAGTTTGTAAGTTCCTAGGAGAGTGTGTACGGCTTATAGGCCTTTTAAACTCTAATAAAGTAAGGTGAAATAATTAGTCACGAATGAACAGGCTATGAATTATACACGCGATGAATTGTCCGTGCCATGAATTGCTGGCGATGCACTGACATGGAACCGAATTTTTGTGTTGCAAAAATACATCCATGTTATAGGGCTGCGTCAATAATGCCTTACTGGGTACGAGGCTACCACCTGCATCGTTGAGCAAGTTGCACGGGGCACGTGGAGGAAAAACATATACGGTGCAGAGGTAAAAAAACAATGCTGTGAGAGCGGCGTTCTCAGGCCTAAAAAACGTTGTTTTGTCCAATCCCTTACGCTGGAAAATAGGTTATAAATTGGAAAAGAAAAGTATTCCAATTATTGAAAACTGAACCACCTGCCAACAAATCCAAAATATTGAGCATTTTTCTAGGTCCTAGCAAACTGCTTTCACAGCGTTTGCGTGACACGGCACATTCATGTTTTTACCTCAACGTACCCCTTGTAGCTAGCTGAACGACCGGCTTTAAATTCTAGCCTCGTAGCGAGCACGCCTTTATTGTTGCTGCTTTATACGAAAACTTAAATGCTTAAAATGGCCCGATTTAAAATGGGATTTTAGGAAAATTTTAGCGCAGATTTTATGGAAAATTAGGAATTTATCCAAATTTTTTTTGGAAAAATTTAGAAATATAAATTATTTTTGTTTTATTGTCACATATTTGCACTCAGTCAGATGAAACTATCATTTTCCGCGCTTTTCACATTAGATTTTTACAGCGAATACGTGAGTTCTACGCCACTTAGGAAGTACACAAATCTTTATCATTTTATTTTCCTTTTTACTATGTTTCTACCGCCCCATCTCTCCACGTCGTCTGCTACTTTATCTAATTTTTTTCCAGTTCTTTTATCATGTGTCTTTTAACAACGGTATAGTAGACAATTTTTACTACGTAATGAGAAAAAACAGAAAATCAAGCTCAAATTAGTGTTTTATTTTCTAAAAAAAAATTCTGTTCAAAGTTTTAAAACTGTGAACCAGGGATTTGAGTCACATGATGCGCTGATTGAGTGAGCTAAGCGAACGAAAATCATCATTAGTTAGCCAGTGTACGCAAAACTTGGATAGAAGAAACTTAGTTCGGTGAAACTGAGACATACACATGAACAGCCAAACTGTACCAGTGTTGCAAGCAAACGGTGGATCTATGACGTATGTAGCACGGGCTTCGTCTAGTTGATTATTGTTATTATCAAGACATGGAAGAAATGTTTTAATTGGGACACTTACAAATAAAACGTGGTCATATTTTAGGAATTTTAGCAACGACAATTTTTTAGGAGATTTTTGGGAAAATCAGTCAAATTAGAAATATTGGAAATATTGGTGACCAGATATCAATATAATCTAAAATCCAATCAGTTCGAGTGTAGAGCTGAGGATTCTAAGTTGCTTGTTCCAGTCTATAGTGTCCGCATCCTATCTTGAGTTCACCCCAGAACGAACACAGATAATCAATTGTATGTTTTTGGTTGGAGAGTGCCTTGTTGATATCTAAGACGGTTACAAAAACAATGGCGGCCGTCGATTAAAGCCGCCCCCTCCAGGAAGACGTAACCGCTCATAAGACACCTGCAGGACTCAAGATATGCCGCGCACACAATAGGCTACCGTCGATTTTTATTTTGAATTTACGGGCTATGATTTACCAGATCAAGATATTCAGTTGCTCCGACAAACGCTAAAATACAGTGCATCAGTTAGCAATCGTTACACAGTTACAAATTTCCTAAATTTGTACAACCTGAAATGTGGCACAGATATGCAGTTTTGTATGACAAAGGATACTGGGGAAACCATACTCGCTAAACCATGATTATCTAAACCCATTAACTAAACCATGGGTGCACGGGTAGCTGCGAGCACTGGGGTGTCAGATTCGATAGGCGTCTTGGTCCCAGCTGTACATCTCTGGCTTCCTGCAGACCCGGGTTCGATCCTGGTGATGGGAAGTGTATATGTACGGGTTTTTCTTCGGTTGTTTCCCGCCCGTTGTACGACTCCGGGTACTCCGGTTTCCTCCCTTCTGCGGCAAAAAACAACTGTTTACGATGGTGGTTCCTTCTACTTAACATCTGCCGCAGCTGTATAGCTTACTGGCCGACAACCTCTATCCTACCCTATCCAAGCATAGGTTGGTCCCCCTCTAAGCTAAACAATTTTGGTTAGGATTGATAGAAAGAATAGATCCCCACATTTCATAAAATCCTAAGCTTGTCGATTTCGGGCTATTCGAGGGATAGCAAGAGCACTGTGAATTCGAATATCCCTATAACAACCCATTGAAAAAAGAAGCGTCCGAGCGAAATAAGGGTAATATACTTCAAAATCGTTTGTGGTTCAAGGGTTGCTTTTACGTAAACGATGTATTCCACTTTTTCTGTCCAGAATTGTGTGCTGGACGTTTTTACTTCACATTGTACTTTTGATTTGTTGACGGTTAAGGAGTTACAGCCAAAAAACTATTTTTTTCCGACGGCCATTTTGAATTCATGACATCATCATAAATTCAAAATGGACACCGGAAAAAAATAAGCTTGGTTCCATAGCTTATCTTGTTTTTGTATATTAATTCCTTCTTTCGTGCCGATTTGTACGTTTTTATCACAAATGTGTACGATTAAATTGACTGTGGAAGCTAGCCGCCCTACTATTAATTACAAGCAACAGTTAACGGCCGAAAAAATATTCATTACGCATTTCTAAGAAGACGGTTAAAGTTACAAAGGAAATGATACGGGCCTTTCTTGTTGGAAATTTTGTCATCTCCATTTTTGTTCTAAAGAAAAATTTGATAAAGGTAACCGTTGAGGAGATAATTGAGAAAGACTGTTTTCGACCGCCTTTTTTCCAAGATGGCTGCCACTAAACCATGTTTTAAAGGTGGCCCTATATCCAGTATCTTACAAAACTGCATATCTGTGCCAAATTTCAGGTTAGGATCACAAACTGAACAATTTGATCAAATTATGGAGCTAAGCAACACCACTACAAGTCGAATATTGATGTGAATGAGGAGCACAAACTTTGTGCACATAAGCCTCTATCATTACAGCAGCGCAGCAGAAAGGAAATTACGTAGAGTTAGGCGCAGTATCCATGGTAACATTACCACATGTTTCGTCGCTATCCCATGTAGCCAGTTATGAATTGCAGCTCGTGAATACTTTCTGGGATTACCCACGCAAAATATTCAGCATACACGTTTTAACCTTATAAAAAGTTGCGATTAATGCACTTGTATTACGATTGGCCAGGCACGCGTCAACTCCGCTTGCAACAACGTTGAAACGACCTTGATGTTCTGAAAGAGATGTCTTCAAGCCAAAGCCTACTGGGGAAGAAATCGCGTGTCTCGCCTCCTGGTTCATCAACAACATTCTATACGCATGGCGGAGCGTTGCTTCAGTAAAATAAAATTTTGTCGATGTTCGATTTGCTCGCGTGAAGCGGAAAAGGAAACCCACAGCTTCTCTCCCTGATGACCATGTCACAAGGGACGCAATATGAAGAGGCAGTTACAGAATGGACACTTCCACGTCGTGCAGGCATTCATAAACTCCTGTCATTTCTTATGAAATATAACCAAAACCATACAGCAATGGAAGAGTTTAAAGATAAAAATGTAGCCAATAAGTGCACAAGTAAAACAATAAAACACGACGTTTCGGGGATAGATGCACCCGTGATCAAGTGTGGGTATCAGCTCAAAGCTGATACGAAGTCTTTGTACGAAGCCTTTGAGCTGATATCCACGCTTGATAACTAGGTCGTGTTTTATTGTTTTACTTGTGCCCTTATTGGCTATATTTTTGTCTGTATGTAACACATGGTCACATCTCCAATCACTAGATTGTGCAATGTATTCGAAGATTACGAATAAAATAACTGGAAATAAAATACCACATCGTTTGTACTGTAATTTTACGGTTATTTTTAACGGTGTATTCTTCGTTGGTAGTTAGCGAGGCTGAGTGGTTAGGGACCGCTCAGAATTTGTTAGTCCCCCCCTAAACTCGCCCTAAAGAAT
>JAHWFP010229818.1:0-10271 GCA_023313725.1 Lithobius niger | reverse complement strand
TCGTAAGCTTCTTATGTGGTCATGTAGTATGTTGACACGTTGGCATGTAGTAGTAGTAGTAGTAGTAGTAGTAGTAGTAGTAGTAGTAGTAGTATTAATAATAATAATAATAATAACATGATGCAATGATACAATATAATTGAAATAATACATTTATTCATATAATATTACAACATCACATATTTATTTACATAATATATTTTATAATATATAAATAATTTATTGATTTCATGTACAGAATGTCACGTATAGGCACGAAGCTTTAAGAGCGTGTATGAGCTTATAATTGTTCCGTGCTTGTGCCGGAACACACCCGATAAAGTTTAATACGTGATTTTGTAGTCTATAATGTATATATTTAACCATTAGATGACAGAACAAAATAAAAATTATAATGAATGATGTTGTAAAATCCAATTGTTTTTACACTTTGTGGAATGTGTTTGTCTCTCTTAAGTTCCTTGGAAGTTTATGCAAGTAGCGAGGAATTTAGTCCTGTCTTACCATAACTATTTCTCCAAATTAGTTCACAGTGACCTTTGTTATTTCCTTTAATTATTCGATTTGTTTTTATTTTATACTCAGTGTTATTATAATGTCTCTTTAAAAGGCCCCAAGCCAACATTTGCGGAAAGTTTAAAATTTGATGTTTCTAGTTGCCCGGAAAAGAAAAATACACTACCTGTAAATTTCTTGCATTCAGTTCCTGGATGCCTGTTACTCTGGAGGAAATACAAACGTACATACGCCCAGTTAGCACACCCACTGCGCATGTGTGGCGTGCGCAGGCCACTTATAAATGAAACTTGGACAAGCTGGCTGCCATCTCTTTATCTTCATGCAACCATCACGGTCGCTTCGCTCCTGTTACCCGCCATATTTCTTCTCGTTCGTCGTTCTTCGTTCTTCGTTCTCCGTTCGTCGATCTTTGAAGCTCATCGCATCGTTTGCAGTTCCTCGTTCGTTCGTCATTCGCGTTTGCAGTTCGTCGATCTTTGAAGGTCATCGCGTTGTTTGCCGTCAGTCAGTCCAGAAGTTCATCACCACATGCTTCTTGCTGCCATTGTTGGACCGTTCCAGCTACTCATCATTCATAGGCCTTCTCATTCCTTCCCCGTCGTTCGCTGTCGTTTGTCGTTCGCCAGCCCGTTCGCTATTCAAGCCCATTTGTGTTCGTGCACCCTGCTCGTCATTCGCTGTCCCGCTCGTCATTTGCCAGCCCGTTCGCCTTTCAAGCCATTTGCGTTCGTGCTCCTGTTTGTTGCTCGCAGGCCGTTCGCCGTTCGCTGACCTGGTCGTCCTTCACAAGCCTATTGCCGTTTGCACCCCCGTTCGTTATTTGCTAACCATTCGTCGTTCGCAAGCCCGGTCGTCATTCTCAAGCCCCTTTGGCCGTCCGCACGCCCGTTCGTCGTTCGCAAGCCTGTCCTTCGTTCGTCAATGCTTACAAGTCCACCCGTCATTGCATCCCGTTCGTCTTTCGCAACCCATTTGCTACTCCCAAACCATTCGACGTCTACTGATCAGTTCATCATTAATCAGTTGTCTGAAACGCTCTACTTCATGGAACCCACCACTGACTCACAACGCCAAAGTCGACCTTAATCCGACCCCCACTTTTGGACGTCAATCGCCGCATCGAGTGAATTTCGCTCAACTGCCGCTTACCCTCACTCTGATTCGCTTCAAGCTGACGATGATCCGACAGCCTTCCCCAATTTCATCTTCTCAAGCGGTTGAGGCCATCATTCCTGGCGACAACCTTGACAATCCGGACACTTCCACCCCCAAGCATCATCCACGATTCAGGTCCATGCTCGACCCCTCTCTTGGCCGCTGTTCACCAGTTTAATCACTGCTCGCATCTCTACCACTCAACACTGATTCTCGTACGTTCGCGCTAGTTCACGGCCGGTCACCAATCATCCCCTCATGGAATTGGTTGTTTTTTAAATTGTCTCTTCTTCTCCGGACCTCCCTTCTCGACTCGAAGACAACCTCCACGTTGCAGCCTTCTTCTCTCAATCCGTTCATTGTCGTTTGCTGCACCGTTCATCCCTTGACTGTCGTTACCCACGTTGTGCTCCCAGCAAACCAACAGTTAACATCCCGACTCTACGATGATTTTCATCTTCCGTATGCTGACAACTGTGTTCCATTCAAGTTTGTGTTCATATGACCTTCCTCAAACACCTCCACAACGAATCAACCCAAACCACTGGTCGTCTCGACCCCTCCTCTTATCTTTATAACACCATGACGAAGAATACCGATCCTGCTCAACCATCAGCCAATACTGCATCTGGCCAAGTTGGACTGCAACAAGCAACTGCCTCGAAAGACCGAAATTCGTCCCAATAATTGTCGCTTCTCAACCTTGACTGGAATCCCGTTCGCCACACTGTTGTTTTCACCCTAAACAACTGTTGCTTCGTTTACTGAATCCCGTAACCTATGAAACTGTTCACTGTCCACCATGGAGCACTGTCCATGTCCCCTCATCAACTTCTAATCCTGGAACCGTTTGCTCGCTGTTTACAACGCATCCACCACCTCATGCATCCGTTCTCCACTCACGGGCCCATTCGTTGTTCGCCTACGAGCCCGTTCCTAACCCCTCTGCCCAGACCGCCAATCAGCGCACTCTTGGATCAGTTCCATTTACACCCTTATCCCAGGCCAACACACCACTGTGCTTCTTCAGCTCTCGCCATTCGAAGTTCCTTCACCACCTCTATTCGTTGGCCCTTCTTCAATCGTTAATCATGTCCTCTACCTCTTTTTCTCTTGCAATCCTGCATTTTCCGAACTCACAATCCTGATCCCCACTATCCCATCCTCTGCACACTCATGCCATCCGCCATCTTGCTCAACTTGGTGACGCTCAACCTTCTTCCCCTCCCCACGCCACGCTTGAACTTGCTCTCCAGCTTTTCCGCCAAAACGCTCAACGCTGTGAACCGCTTCCCGCACCCGCCCTTTCATCATGTCCGCCAAGATAATGGCATGCACACGTGGTGGAAAAACTACCAACGCCTCACTCCGGAAGAACGACACTTGCAACTGTGCTTCGATTTTATCGAAGATCAAACGCTATGATCCGCATCCATCCTGCCAAAATCATAGGTCCTGCAATTATTATATGAATCCTTGCACCATATGCAAACAAATCCTCCCACATGACTGGGCCATCATTGTGAAGAAGAACTCGCCCGCAGCCAAACGCTCTTGGCAACGAAAAGGACAAAGAGAACGTGAAAAGTCAACCTCAAAATCCCCTGCAACAACAACAATCAACCCCTCTGCATAAACCAAGACATCAATCCTGCCCCTGTCATCATCAACCGCCCCAACTGCGGACAAGCCCGCCACACCTGGGTATGGAAACACTCCAAAACCGGCTCTCTCTTCAGCGACGCGAACTCATAAAGGAACCCAACCTCCGGACTCTTCTACCCAACTTCTCTCGACAGTCATCACTCAGGGCCTCACTGTATACTCGGGAAAAAAACTCAAACCAACCCACTTCGAAGATCCCGCTTTTCTTCTAGGAGTAATCCAACACAAGCTCGACCTCAACAAAAAAGAAGTGGCAAGACTAAGAAAAAACTGCTCTCCAATTTCCACAGAATTTGCCGCTACTAAAGCCAAAATATCAAGTGCTGAAAAAATCATCAAAGCACAACGAACCAACATTGCCAATTTATTGAAAACAACACCAAACTTCGTCGCAGGGTCAAACTAGCAGACGCTTAGTTCCGCAGACTCTCTCCCCTCCCCCTCACTGGAAAAAAGGCCGAATTTCAAAATCCATCACCCTCAACCACCACTCCGTGCTCCCACTAGACCCAATCCTTCAACGCTGGGCAAAGAATCCCAAACTCAAAATTTCACTCCACTTCTCCAAGTCCGTGTCGGCAATCACGCAGTAAGCTACGAGCCACGCCCAATATCTACATCAACAAACCTCCAACCCTGCACTCTACCTGAAAATATTCGACGTCAACAAGCTTCATTTCCCAGGAGTGGATCAGAGCAAATCTGACAATGACACAACGCCCCAAGATTCACACCATTGAAACCGGAAATGCGAATCGTTTCGAACACTAGGACACGCACTCTTCCATGAACCTACTGCCATTCCCGTGCAAAAAGGTACAGCTTCTCCTTCGTAGCACGTCCCTAAACGCTGACCCTCTTCTCTTTTGCCATGTCCCCTTCCGGAATGGACTCTTCTAAACCTTCAACTCTGACTGTTTCTGTTAGCTCATTCCTGGAACTTTTTAATCAATCGATCATTTTGAAAATTCATCATGCCAAACCTGCAATTCCTTCTTTTTCGGCGTAGCTACAAAATCTCTGCGAAGTTCCAACCATTAACACATCACACATTCACACTGAAAAATCAACAAACCCTAATGTGACCTTCAAGACTCTGTGGTTCAACAATCAACACACCCAATGAACTTTATCACTACCCCTCAAGGAAAACCGTTCAACCAAGTAACCAACAGAATTGAACCCATCAATCTTCAAGGTAATCATATCTCAATCAAAGGAGGTTCCCAATCTCAAAAAAAGGAGAAAACGAATACTCTCTAAAAAATTCCAATCTCTCTTCAGTTCAAATTTCACAACAACTTTCCGCTCAAATACCGTAATTCTGTAAAACATTATTCTCATAGTCTTTTTGAATTTAATAAAAAAATAGGGAGAAAAAATCCGAATCCTCCTAGGCTAACTGACTCACTTCAGCAATGGCAGGTTTCTCTCCCCACTTTGACGGCTTCACGCAATCTTCTACTCTGGCCACTCGGTTGACTTTCGTCCAAAACCAATCAACGAGCCTCTGGGGACTTAGTTCGCACCCGTGGGAACTCGTCAAGATGGTGCCCGCCACCAAAACGATGAGGTCATCTGCAATGCAAGAAATTTACAGGTAGTGTATTTTTCGACCCACGGCAACTAGAAAGCCCAATTTTACCTGGATGGGAGGTCACAATTGGTTTCTATTGCCTAAGGGAAAAATACACTACCTGTGAATCTCCCACCCAACCTCCCGTCTTGAGTCACCAATCGTGACATATCGAGAGGAAAAGAGATGACAGCCGGCTTGTCCAAGCGCCATTTATAGGAGGCCTGCACACGCCACGCATGCGCAGTGGGTGTGCGAACTGGGTGTATCTACGTTTTTATTTCCTCCAGGGTAACAGGCATCCAGGAACTGAATGCACGAAATTTATAGGAAGTGTATTTTTCCTTTTAGGCAATAGAAACCAATTTTTACCTCCCATCCAGGTAAAATTGGGGTTTTTGGATATTTCTGGTCTATTTTGTGTTTTGTATTTCTTGAAAAATGTTTTTTAGGACGTTGTGCGACTTTAGCAGATGATTCAACACAATTTAAGCTTTTGTACCGCCTTAATATTTTCCCCCAAGTACCTGAAATGTGCCCAACTATGCTTCAAGATATAAGATACTGACGCTATGGCGCCACGCTACAATGGTTTACAACCTCGACAATTGAATTGATGTGATGTTTGTTGTGATGATTGTTGCCTAACTTGGCGCGACACACTAGCGTGTGTCTAGATTACAATAGTCCTACCGTATATTGTAATGCTGAATTTAACATTTGACGTAAAAATCTGCTTTTTTTATTGTTTATATTTAGTGTATTCTTCAGGTAATAGGAGGTTATTATTTTTTCCTTATTTTTTTAATAAGACATTGAATGTGACCATGGAATTTCTAGTTCTTATCAGTTCTTTTCCCTTCTTAAGTATTTTGTTTTATGTACTATTTTAATTACCGCACAAGAACATTTACCATATTGTTGCAGTCAGGATTGACAAAGAAATAGTTCCCTGTTTATTGCTTTTATGTAGGGAGGAAATTAGTAGAAATACTGTTTTCCTTCATTTTTAAATGAGTTCATTTTTTCTAAGTAGATCTTTAGCTTTAAGAAATCTGTAGGTTTGGTTCCATTTTTTTCTATTCAAAGTTAATAGACAGTATAAAATATCATCTGCATATAAAGTTAAGTTAGTTTGCCAATTAATGTCAGCAATGGCATTTAAGTAAATTATGTACAAAAGAGGGCCAAGGACGGAACCTTGTGGAACTCCGAAGCTGCAGGATTTCCAAGCACTTAAGTTGTTATCAATTTTGAGTGAGAAACCTCTGTCTGTAAGGTAGGTATCAATCTTATTATACAGGGTGTTTAAAAAAAAACGCTACACGTCGATGTCGAATTTTTTAAAGTCCAGCAACCATTCCCCGTCGCTACAACCCTTATCCATGGCTTTAGTAAAGAAATCATGAAAGTTATTCCTGACATCAGGAAAGAAAGCTTTTATTTGTTTTTTTTAAATAAAAACGCAAAAGGAAACAAAAGCATGTGACAACCCTGGTTGGTGGGGGTGGGGGTGGGGGGTGAAACAAACAATAAAAGCCCATAATTAGATTTCAAATAAAAAGAAAAAAAAAACATTTATTTGGCCATAAAGCAAAATAGCTAAAATAAAGACTTTTACGGTATTTGGATTCCAAATAAAAACGCAAAAGGAACAAATGCATGTGGCAACCCTGGTAGGTGGGGGGGGAGGCGAGTGGGACCAAAACAAATAATAAGTGCATTTATTTTTTAATTTCAAATAGAAAGAAACAATAATGCATTTATTTGGCCTTCAAATAAAATAGCTAAAATAAATGCATTTACAGTATTTGGATTTCAAATAACAATTCGCAAAAGGAACGTATCCACGCCTTAGACGAAGATGATCCCGATCGACACATTCAGTTCTGTGAGGAATTTCTAGATTTCAAATAATAAGTTAAATTAAACGCATGTGGAACCCTGGGGGGGGGATCATGAAATACAAGAAGAACGGGTGGTATCGAACGAAGCGAATACAAAAAAAAACTGTATCGAATGATACGTATCAGGTTGTATGCACCTAACAACTGTCACCTCCAAGTGTACGGACCAAACAGTACTACAGTTTACTACACATCTCACAATAGTGCATGCCTGGGGAGATCAGGTCACATCATTCACAACTTTGCGTGCATCGGCAGTACAGCTGAAGGGCAACATGCAGCATTAACCAAGGTTACTAAATCCGTAATTAATCTCAGCCAATTACAGTAAGTACCAAACTGGGAACTCCTGTCGGATAACGTTACTAGGCCTTTTGTGCAGCAAGAAGTGTGGCGATTAGATGTGAATACTGGATAGTTGTTAATTCAGTATGTACATTGGGCGCAGGGCCACAGCCAGCCCCTACCTCCCCACAGCCCCCGTATGTGCGGGGTTTTGCTTACTGGGCCGATGAGCACGAAACGCGATGAGGCCTTTATAGTAGACTATAGCGTTGATTTTTGTTTACAAACTCGTGCTCAGTTCAGTTCCAGAGAACCATGTAGCATAGAAAGGTTAAGGTTTCAAATGAAGGAGCATTCTTTCTAGTTCCTGTAGGCCTAAGCGACGTGAAAATGGCCTGTTTATGTATAAAGCTTACAGTTTGGAAGCAGTTAATGATTGCGTTTAAAATTTGTTTGCCAGTTAACAACAAAATTATAAGCCCAACACGATAAAATGGTTACATTATTTCGAAACGTCAGCTTCAGGAGCAGAGTTAAATTGTTGAACACGTAGTCGGAAAATAAATCGTGCTGATTGTTAATTTAAAAAAAAAGTGGTCAACAAATTAAACTAGTTATTTAAAAAAAACAAGCTTACCGGTATTAAAAAAGAAACTAGCTGTACCCGCGCAGATCATCTGCGCATGTGTGAGCGAAATACTATACTGAGCAGAAGGAATTGAAAACGTCCTCCTGTTCTTCCGCAACCCTCCCACGCCCCCATTGTGTGGTTCGCGCCCTTTTCCCGGGCGTCGGCGGTATTTTGGGGCTAATGATCTGAGCATGCCCCAGCGTAATACTATACTGAGCAGCATGGCATAAAAAGGCCCCCCGACGCTCTTCTGTTCCCCCGCACCCCTTGCCCTTCCCTCGGCCTCCCTGTCCTTGCTCCCCCCTCCCGGAACTTCCTCATTGGGTGATTTGTCCACCCCCCTCCCCTGGGATTCCGGGGTATTTGGTTTTCTTAAAAAAGTAAATAGCACTTCTCAGTGTAGCTGCGTTGCCTGTTTCACTGTCTTGATGCCAACGCGATAAGCCCGCAACTACGATCGCGCAGGCAGTGATTGTTACTCAACCAACTTTGAAATTATTCAATTCGGCTCTAATAGCCACCGTTATTGAAACTTTTGATTTCCTAATTGTTAGGCTTCTACATTGTTAGCGGCGTCGTCATTTTCTTCTCGTAACAGAAATAAGTATTGTAAGCATTGTTTGGCTTCTACATTGTTAGCGGCGTCGTCATTTTCTTCTCGTAACAGAAATAAGCATTGTAAGCATTGTTTGGCTTCTACATTGTTAGTGTCTTATTCCCCTTCTTTAAGACAAATAAGTATATAGATACAATCTCAGTGGCAACGAAGCGCCATCCTCTGCCTCGTGAAGCTTAGACCCTTTTCCTAGTTCACATATGGTTGGTTACATTACGCTCAACAGAAAAAAGTGTGTTTAAAATAAAATTCAATTTAACAGGGATTTGCTTTAATTTTTTTTTTAATTTGCAATTCCACATGTAAGTTTACTTGCTATTGTTTCTATGGTTAAGGTATTTTTTAAGTGTGGCGATTGACATTTTCTTTTGTTTTGTGGAGACGGGGGGGGGCTCACTTTTAGTGCAGGGGTATATACAATTTCCTGGCTACTGCCCTGATTGGGCGATTCGATTTCTACAGGGTATCAGGGATAAGAGGACGCAGAAGCTACGTTGTACTCATCGTTCAAGGATGCCACATGAGTTTTATCCCTTTGTGTTGTTATTTGGAACCCAAATACTGTAAAAGCTTTTATTTTATTATTTTGCTTGATGGTCAAATAAATGTTTTTATTTCGTTTTACTTGAACTCTAATTATGGGCTTTTATTGTTTGTTTTGGTCCCCCCCCCCCACCAACCAGGATTGTCACATGCTTTTGTTACCTTTTGCGTTCTTATTTGAAATGCAAATAAAAGCTTTCTTTCCTGAGGTGAGGAATAACTTTCATGATTTCTTTACTGAGGTCAGGGATAAGGGTTATAGTGACGGAGAATGGTTGTTGGACTTCGAAGAATTCGACGTGTAGCGTTTTTTTTTTAACACCCTGTATAGTTTCCCTCTAATTCATATTCAATCATTTTTTCAGGATAATTTCTTAACTTATCAAAAGCTTTTATGAAGTCTATAAGGGCTGCCCACATGCTTAAATTCATTTAGAGTGCTAGCTATTTTCTTGTCTACGTTTTCCAGTGTGTCTAAAGTTCTTTCTCCTTTCCTAAAACCAAATTGAATTGTATTTAGAAGGCTACATGTCTCTTAAAATTAATTCTGAAAAAAATTTATCAATAATTTTACATAGGACCAGCAAGCAGTAAAGTGATTCGCTTTAGTTGTTTGATTTTTGTGGGGTCCTTTTTTTTGTATATTGGAAGAATAGTTTGTTTTTTTCAAACTGCTGACAACTTTATTTATTGATGATGCTATTCATTAGATAAACCCTAAACTTACAAGTTTTTGCGTTTGTAGCCAACAAATGGTCGACAAGGAAATGATCATGCCCACTCGATTTTTTCGGCTTCATTTGATTCATGAATGCTAGCAATTCTAAGTTTGTCACTTCCATTATTTCATTATTTTCGTAGTAAATTTACTGGCTATTTTAATACTGTTCGCAACTTACTTTCTCGGAAGTTTATATTTGTCAATAATTTCAGTAAAAGTGAAATTATTTTTATTTCCAATGATTTTAAGAGATGTCTACATCTTATTATTTCATTAATCAGCTTAAGTAATTCATCAATCATCCAGTAATTTCTAAATTCATTATTTTTTATTGTTGTTTTTGTTTGTGTCTTGAATCCTGAAGAAATGTTTTTAATAGTTTAAATTAAATGTACTTTCAATTTCTTCATTTACTTTGTTTGGATTGTCCAGGTTTTCCAGTTTGTCCCAGTTGATGTTTTTTAACTGTTCAATTATTTTTGTGTGGTTAAGTTTCAGATTAACAGTTGGCATACTTTGCCTAGAATTTATTTTAGATTTTTTAAAGTTTTTTTTTGTTTTAGCAAGTTTAATAGTTATATAGTAGTGATCAGTTAGTTTCACCTTTACAAGAGAACTTCTCGAATCTAGTTGCGTTAATTGTTTAAAAATTA
>JAHWFP010229816.1:28711-40865 GCA_023313725.1 Lithobius niger | reverse complement strand
GGGGGGGGGGGTGGCATCAGCCCCAATGCACGAGCACTGTTGCGCACCGACTTCCGACACGACCATCTCCAACATTTTATTATTTTATTACGTAATCTCTTTCGAAATATCTCCATCAATCGACAAATCAAACAAATCTTCGAATACCGAATCCGAAGCCATAGTAGAACACTACATACGCAACAGAAAACGCATTTTTCCTTTCCGTTTTGCTTTGGTGGATTACTCCGTGCACTACATCATTATTAGAATCGCGCGCTTCTTCATTGTCGGGCAGAGATGCGGACATCGGTAGATAAATAAGTTATCGCCTGCTTCCCTCGTGCAAAGAACTAACAATCGCTCTGGCCTGCGGTCCTCGGCATTGTTAGTTCTCAGCACTCGGGAATCAAGCGATATCCTATAATTGTGCACCGCAGATTTAGGGGTTTTTAATAGGTGTGGGAGCCACCCCAATGCCAACCCCACAGTTAAGGGACAAGCTCGAAAATGTGCCGTGGTGGTAGCCAAGGGGTTGCAGGAATTCCGAATTAATCTTAACAGATGGAACAAGGCTAGTAGTCGTGGTTCAGTTTTGGTGTTAGTTTAATGTTACATATGAGCGATCGTGTGCTCTGGCTCGCCTGAAGTTCTTGGGCGACACTAACCTTAACTTAGGGCCTTAAATGGAATGTCAACGGCATTAGGCTTACTTGGAAAAATGTGGATTAGTTAGTTTCGGGAAAATTTAGTTTAGTTAGTGACTACTAAACTAAGTAGCTACGGGGTTGCAGTGCTGAACAAGCAACAGGTTTGGTCTGGTTTGAATTTAAGTTCGGGGATTTGGGAAATTTGGAAAAATTCTAATTATAGGGCCGAAATTACCTTTGGAAACGGGGAGTTGGAGAGTTGGTGGCGGATGGAATTTTAGGTTAATGCCTAATTGTTGGGAGCACCAGGCGGAAGACCAAGCGAGCTCGAGCCGTTACAATTGATGTCAAGCATTATGTACAGACAAATCATAGATATGTTTTGTTACAACAATAATATCAAATAGGATTATTTCAACTAACAATGAGTATTCATTTTGAAGGACAATGGCACATTACAATTTGACGTCATGTGGACTTCGGGCTTGGCAGATTTCACAAATAACGTCATCAGCGTAACCTTGCTGGGGTGGTACAATTCCAACGTTGAAATCCTGAATTAAACTCGCAACATTCTCAGCACTCGGGAATCAGGCGATATCCTATATTTGTGCACCGCAGATTTAAACTGATTGTTACACATGGGCTATACTTGGGTTTCATTGTTTACAGAGGTTTGCCTGCCACTTTGCAACGTAACAATGATTACCGTCGTGCAACGAAGATTGTTGGTTAGTGATTGTTGGTACGCGGGACATTGGACATGAACGGGAGTGGTTAACGCTCGTTAAACCCTTTGAAACCATTTGAACTTGGGACATGACTGAGGGTCCAAGCTCCCTGGGTAAATCAAATCAAATCAATGGGACATGGGTAAGCAGCATTGGCCCCGATTGATACTTAACTGGTGACCACCTGGGAATCCATTCCGGGTGGTGCAGACATAGGGCCTTGGGCCTGCGTTGGGTAGATGACCGGGTGCAGTTAACGCTCGCTAAAACAGCACCCTTTGGGACATGAGACTTCGTGATAAGGGCTTATAAGGTGCAGATTAAATAAACAAGCGCCTCTTTCTGCTGGGTAGATCCGGATTCAACCCTGGCATCGTCTGACCTCTAACATTTTCGGGAGGAGAAGGGTCCTGTGGTGCCTCGTGTTCTTGTCGATTGTGGCATGTCAAAGATCCTGGATTTTCCGCTTGGATTTCTCCCTAAAAATAACCAACAGCAACGAGTGCACCCCGTAACGAAGGGAGGTACTGCTCTAGAAGCGAAGGTATACACAAAGAAATTTCTTTTAACGTGTCTTTTTATTATTGAGTGAAAATGTAGTACATCATTGTGCACCTGGGTTCAGGTTGTAACAGTTAACGATATTACTGTCATTAGATGGCGCCAAGGTAGAATACAAAGAATCTACCATGGAACCATGTGCCTCTATATTATTGCTCCTGGCTTGTATGTGTCGTTAAAAGAAATTTATTTGTGTCTTCCTTTGTTACCTGCAGATGCTGATGCTGATAATGGCCCTTCCTTTTGAAACAGGGTGCAGGCCGCCTTCTGCCACCTAATGGCGGCCGCATAGCCCGTTGCGAGGGGTACGACAAAATCGGGAAATGTTGTGCGAGAGTGGCAAATCCTAAAACAATACCATAGATTTACAGATTTGAATTGGATTTTCAGATTTGCATTGGATTTGCAGATTTGCATTGATTTGCAGATTGCAGGGATTTGTGCGGATTTGCAAGATTTTGTACGGATTACAAGATTTGTACAGATTTGCAAGATTTGCACAGATTTACAAGATTTGTTTGGATTTCGCTTGGAATTGCGGATTTCATGACGATTTACAGATTTGAAGAATTCATATAGATTTGCTGATTTGCGGTGATTTGTGTGGATTTGCAGATTCTGCTGGATTTGCAAGTATATTCGCAGATTTCGTGTTAATTTGCACTGATTTTCAGGATTTACAGAGATTTGTAATGATTTGTAGATTTCACTTGGACTTGCAGATTTCACAAAGATTTGCAAATCCGAAATCGGAGAGCGTACGAGGTTTCAGCATTGTCGGACCCCTGGACCCGTTGTCACCTCCTGGGGAGTATAAGGACGATTATGAGTAGACGGTCAGAGGGAAAATAATTTAGCTGGAGAAATCGACGCGGCAAATCCAAGGATCAGGCGCTAGCAAGTGCTAGGTAGCACTAGCTAAAGCTAGATGGCGCTGAATGCTGCAGACATTCGGTTGGTGCAACCCGCGTTTAAAGGTGCCTATTCACAGAATGACACGCTGCAGCATGTAGCGCCGTCTACCATTATTTAGTTGTATGTAGCACTTGATTTCAACAAGCGAAGGAATGCGCAAAGAAATTTCTTTTTACACAACAAACAAGCCGCACGTCTCCTTAATTATTGAGTGTAAAGTTGGTGCATCCAGGTGCACCAGGGAGTAAGCGGTCAAGGTTAACGATATCACTGTCACTAGATGGCGCCCATCTAGCGATTCAAAATCTGCTTTCCAAAGCGGTGGATATAGTGTATCATTCGAGCGGCTATTAGCACATTCAGTCTTTTGATACAACAAGCTCTGGTTGGTCGTTTAGCCATTTTCTGCTGTTCTGTCACATTGTTTTTGTTGTAGTATGTTAAGTTAGTTTACATGTCTTGGCTTGAATTGCATTTGCCAGGGTACGGGTTACAAGGGGATTACACGCAAGGTTTAAAATGACATCACGTGCGTCCTGAGTCCGGCAATGTTGACGGTCCCCAAATGCACATGTGTGTATCAGAAAATGAATAAGAAAAAGGGATAATTGCAAGATTTTTCTAATACGTCTGTGTATATGAATGTGACTGCTATGATACGTTACTGGGTGTTTGATGTCTGATGTCAGACTGTGTATTCTGTAAATTCGTTTTTTTTTTCTGAAATGGAGCCGTGATTGGCGGTTGGTAGGGTGTTAGTTTGTTAGTGTGTGCAATTGTTGTACAAATGATAATGATAGAATGTAAAATAGCTCTGGTTTACCAGGCTTGTGGAGCCTGGGCCTATAATCTTTTCCTTTTACACCCCTTCCATACTGGGTTAAAGTCCAGGCTCTGGGCCCAAGCCTTCACTATTCCACACCGTTCCCGGGCCCCATCCTGGCTTTCAAGTTCTGTACCACTTCCACGCTGAACCAAAGAAGAACGATAATTTTTGTAGGAAAGAAGCACCAATAGGCCAGATTTCACGTAACAAACTTATTGCCTGCTCAGGCCCAGGATTAAGCGAAGGAGGCGTCCATGTTGCGGATAGGAGGCAGCCATGCCAGACGAAGTGACGTCATAGGCGTCCATCTGTGTACAACTCCACTAGTTACGTCTTCGCAGGTCTTTCAGATAAAACTGAAACGGAAACTCTACAAACGGAAACTCATAAAAAAAACTGAACCTCCGTTTATTATAGTTTGCTTTTTTATTAAAGTAACGCTTTTTTTCCTCGGCAAGCAACGTAAACAGAGAGCTTTTCTTTTTTAAATAAAACTCCGTTGTTTGTAAATCCACTAGTCACGTGCTTCCTTGCAGTACTCTGATTGGCTGTCCGGTCTACTTTGGCGGAAACGACTCCTGTGACGTCATACCACGGTGCGACTTCGAAAGTGTTCGAAAGACAATTCTACCGGAAGTCGGCAATGAACCATCTTCTCTAATCGCTCCACCTTTACGTTAAACCCCGAACACCGCCTTTGGTGTCTGGGCCCCGACTTTATATCCCAGGCAAAACCATTTGTCTGAAAACAAAGTTTGATTGTTGGAGGGTCAGCAATCAAACTGAAAATCGTTAGGGAGTTGGTCTGCCCCAGGGATCGGTTTTGGCTCCGGTACTTTTTTCCGTCTTTATTGCAGATTTCTGCTGCGTTCCTGGGGTTGACCAATTCAAATTTGGGATGATTCCAAGATGGCCACTGTTGTGAATTCGGGTATTGACGAGTATTCCAGGACGCAATTGATTCAGCTCATGAGTGGAGCTCTTTGTGGCAGTTGCCTATAAATATTAATAAGGTCCAAGTTATACACGTGAGACGGAAAAATTCTATGGGTCCGTATTTCCTACCTAAAAAGTGGCATCTATTCGGGACCTAGGCGTGATCGTTGATCACTCATTTTCTTTCGCCCAACATGTTGAAGCTTGTACAAAAAACGCTATCTCAATTGCGTTCTTGGTTAGTAGATCCATTGCCTCTTATAGGGAACCTTTATTATTATTTATTTCAAAAATTCGGCCCACGTTTTTTTTGGACCACATCACCTTTGCTTAAGTACAAAAAGTGCCGAGTTACAGATTACACAAAAGGACGAGGGAAATGAATTATGACACAGCAAAAACTACAAGCAATCACCGTACAGTACTGCATGCCACGTACTGAAGGTGTACTCCTTGCACAGTGAAAATCTGGTCACTGCCTGCACCAGAAGGTTAGGAGAAGCCAACACCCGAACACGAGTTCCCCAAACAGCTTTTCTTCTGATAGCTCCAAAGGATGGGAGGTTGTTCTCAACCATTAACCTACTTGCACTGTACCATGGTGGCCGACCATGTAGCCGTCTAGCAGCATTGTTGTATGCAACTCTGAGTTTGTTCACAGAGGCCTTGTTATAGTCCATCCATAAGCCACTTGTGTAGAGGTTTGTGCAATGTGCCTTGAAAAGACGGTTTTTTACAAATCTATCACACGAGCTAAACTTAGCCTTCAGGCCATTTACAGCAACACACACCGTACGGCATTGCCTACGCATGTCGGTATCATCTCGCAAGTCATCCGAGATGATGTGCCCAAGGTGATGAGCGGGTTTAGCGCTCATAACCTTGTTTAAGGTGTTAGTGCGTCCGATTCTAGAGTGAGTAATGGGTTCCTATTTTGGGAGCCAAAGTTCATAAAAGATTTTAGAATCCTGGAAAATGTGCAACGACGTAACACAAAAGGGTTAGGAATTTGTATGTTCGTTATGGCCAAAGGCTAAAATTCCTTCGTCTTCCGTCTTTAAAATGGCGCAGACAAAGGGGAGGTCTGATCTTCATGTATAAGGTTCTGAATGGATTACTGCCAGAACTTCCTAACGCCTTTTTCGAATAAGCAGACAGTGTTCATTCAGAGGGACTACATGGAAACTTAAAGTTTGTCATTCGCATTACGATACCATTAGGAATTCGTTTGCTTTTCACAACGTGTCCTTCTGGAATCGGCTACCTTAGGATGTTGTGGTGGCTCCCTCTTTGAATAGCTTTAAAAACATCTTGGATTTGCATTTAAACGATGACATTTTGTTTGAATTTGACGAATAGGATTTGTATGAAATGCGTGTTGCGCCGTCTGCAGACTGTTTAACGTTTTTTGTGTGTTCCTATTTTGTTGATTTTTTTTTTTTTTGGTGTAAAATTTTTATTTATTTACTAATTTTTGAAGATTTCTCATGCTGCTACTTTCTTGTAGATTATTAGGAATCGACATAATCCTGTTGGATACCGTCGACTAATGTTATTTAAATATAAATAAACAACGGTTTCCACAAAACCTGATACCGTATCTTGCTATACCCCTTCCACACCGTACTCCGATATCCTTTTTCTCGTTACAATAATGTCGGCTCTGTCGGTGATCCATTCCCCCTCCCATCCACTTCTCCAGCTTTCCTTTTATATCGCTATTGCTTATCAGCGCTCAGAGTCAAAATTTCCCTAATGCGTGGGTCTGCACACCAACACTTTTCACACTGAACACGGAGTCGGAGTTGGCATATCTAGTCTTAACTTTGACCAGGACTTGAAAGATCGGGCTGAGCCTAGTTCCCAGCCCAGGCCCAGTGTGGGGCAGATTCGGGTCCGCACCTTTTCCCCAGCGTGGAAGGGGTACAGGTCAAACTCGGAACTTGAGACAACGACCCCGATGCCGTGTTTTAGTGTGGATGGGGTCAGTGCGCGGACCGAAGTTTTAGGAAACGTTTTGGCCGAAGGAGCGCTGGTAAACAACAGCGAGATAAAAGGAAAGCAGGAGAAGGGGACGAAAGAGGGAGGCGAGAAAGGAACAGCAATTGTGCTGCAAATGTCGTAGCATGAGATTCTACGAACTAAAGTTCGGGCCCTGGCCTCGACGCCGGGGTCCAGTATTGAAGGGGTATGGCAAGAATAGTGTCGGATTTTCTCCATGTGAAACAGTGATTTTGCTTAGGGAACATCCGGTTTTCCACAAGAGGGAAAAATTCCCACTTTAATCAAGGAACTGGGAAATTTACCAGTATATACAGAGGGGAAACAAAAGGGAAATTTTCTCGGTTGCAAAATTTCTGGGGATTCGACTCGTTTCGTTCCTTCAAATTTGATTTCGTTGCTACGTGACATAGCATGGCAGGCGTGTCATTACCATTTTCAGTCACACAGTTTGCAGTGAAAATTCAGAATTACTGCAAACTTCGAACCTATTCGCTGTTTTTATTTCAACTGTTTTAATAATAACACGAATTTACTTTAGGCAGAGAGGAATTTTTGGGGAATAAAGGGAAATATTACCCAATGAAGAGCGGAAAGATGTGTGCACTGTTGGAACCCTGCTGGGAAAATAAGTCGTAGTCCAGACAACAAACTAGGTATTCAGGTCCAGTGCGGAAGGTGTTTTAGATTTTAGTGGTGATACCCTATTGTCCTGCTGTCATCTGTCGCCTGTTTTCCAATCCCCGTGTCGCATTTTGCAGTCTGTGGCATGATCGATCGTGATTGATTAACCATTCTATCATGAGGACATCTTAGGCTCACGAATTTGTAATTAGAAGAGTTTATTCAAGGACGTTGACTACAAGGACAAACCCAGTAGTACCCAGTTCAAAGACAAACAACGCTTTGAACTGGGTAAGCAATACATAGTTCGGCAGGCGTTTTAGACACCATTTATTTGCTTAGACCTGAAAGGGCTAAAACAATCCACCCAGAACTAAAACTGGTGTAAAACTGGTGTAAGAGAAGCCGCCAAGTTTCCAAAAAAGTCCAGCCTTTGAAAGTAGTGATATCAATCATCCAGGGAAAGGCCGCCAAGGTTAATCCTATTAGCCAAGTTAATCGCACTGACTAATAGCTCAAAAGTTAAATGAAAACTAGGCCTACAATATTGCTACTCGCACTAGCAATCTTCAAGATTTCATTAAACATTTATTATTCGGTGCGATTAACTCCCTATGTACGTTGAGGGAGATAATGGAATCCAAGAAACAGCTGAGAACTGGTGCTCTGAGAAACTGTCGGAAAATATGCAAGACGTCATTTTTTCGCCCTATTCCCAATCAGTTACCTAGGTCAATAATGCCCATAAATCCGGGTTGGGGGCGGGGGGGGGGGGCATTTCTACTTTTAAAATACAGAACAAACACAATAGATGTTGGTTGTGCCACAAAAAAGCACATATTTTACTATCTCCACAATAGCAACCAAAGCCAAACAATGCCACAAAACAACTTTGTCAAAATTGATTACTGACTCCTAAAAGACGACTTTTTTGTCGGGAAAGGTGGAGGGGGCAGTCAGTGTATGTCAACAAAAAAAATTGTCCTATACAGTGATTTCTCAATGGACATTTACTAAAAGTTTTGTTTACCACGTTTCTGTATATGCCAAACAGTCATTGCATTAAGTGATGTGGAGTGCTTTCATGTTTCTTGATTTTGTTTGTTTGTTCTAGGCGTCACAAATGTTAACTCCAAATTTGAAAAGTTTGGCTTGGCTGATATGTCGAGTCTCAGCGATTAACAAGCAGAAAACAGGCAAAGCAAAACGCTCTAGCCATGTTCTTATATACGATTGTTTATTTTTATTTTGCCAATCTGGGAGGAGGAGGAGGGGGGGGGGGAGAATTGTGAATTTTAAACTCAGTGCACTTAATGACTTTATTTGCTCGTTTAATTCCAACTTGTATAGCTAGCCTTAAGTTTTTTTGTTTGTTTGTCATCAAGTTTTCAATTTTTTTTTCGTGGTCTGCATAACCCGAAAGTCGTATTTGTTTGACCACTTTTTAACTCACGGTACGAAACAAAATGGTGACTGTGGCCACAGTTCAATCAGATAAGTATAAGTTTCTTCTAGGATTTGACAGCAGCGATCTAGCTTAATTTTTCATACTCTTTCAAAAGATTCAAATGCAAATTCCATTACCAGATCAGGTAAGCTGGCCCAAGGCAAAATGCAGGCAGCCTGTTCTACCACACATTCCCCATTTTCCTCACTCTCCCCTATCTTTTGGCAGAACATTATATTACAGAAGTCAACTGCATGTAGCTAAATTATATAAGTAATGAGAGAGGAATGTTGTGGGGCGTAAAGAAGCTTAAATAACTTTTAAGGGGAAGTATATGTTTTAAATGAAAATTTGTGAATTTTAAAAAGGGGCATAAGTGATGTTAAATAAATCTAATTTCTACGCCCCTGTTAACTTGAACTGGGGGTGCAACTGCACCCCCTGCACTCCCAGTCGGCCCGGCCCTGCACCTACCGTATGGGCTGCTGCATCTTATCTTACTAAAGCACGACTCGTTTACGGTAAATATGATTACTTTGCAAGTCTGGTTGATAAATTCATAGGTGTGCCAAACCCACAAGTAAATCTAAAAACTAGTTATAATTTTCAGAAATATGGTTATTTGTCTTGTTCACAAGTAAAACAGATGTACATTTCGGTTGTTACATGTACGAAATGTAGCAAGCCTCTCTGTTAGCAGTGTTCGCATTTTTAAATGTTCTTATCTGTTTTACTTGTGAACAAGACCGATAACCATGTGGCCGAACACATACCTAGTTTTTGGATGTTCTTGCGGGGTTTCATGTGTGTCTCACTATCACACCGCCTCATTTACGTGTTTTTTCTTTAGGCCAAACTGGAGCCCGATGCCACCCATATTGTTGCTTTTTTTTTTTTTTAACAACTCGGAGACCTAAATAATTATAGACGCGGCCGGAAGAGTCTAAAAGCAATGCGCCTACATTCGACAAAAAATGGAAGGAAAAAAAAAAGTGGGAATTTCCAGAGGACATTTTTCCACTGAATCTAAAAACCAATTTAGTTTTTTTTTGTTGGAACTTAATCCTTCGCTGGAAGACGGAATTTCCAACCCAAACAAAAAGCAAAAAAAATAAAAAAATAAAAATTCGAGGCATGACAATCTTTCATTCCGCGAATCCAAACAATAAAAAAGGCAAGAATATACGGAAATGGCACGGAACGAATTGATGGCTTACCAAGGTCGCATCACCTGTTGTTACTGGGAACACAATGCAGCGAAGATTGTGAACTGCAGAAGAAGACAAGTGAGCAGCACGAGAAACAAAAAAAAAACATAATAAAAAAACACGTCATCATAAGTCCACGGATTGTATCCGGGTCTATGGAATGAATCACCAATGCACTGTAACACTATGCTAACCCGGCGATACCAAGATTGCTGCCAACTTGCCAAACTTAAACAGGATGGAAAGCCAAATGGGCTCGAGAGGGATTAAATAAATACGAATGCAAACCTATTTACGTTGTCTTTTGGACCTAAACGTCAGACTGCCAGAGCGGGGAGTTGAACCCACGACCTTTGAAACCGAAGGCGTTAAGTCCTACCACTGAACCACGTCAGTAGGCTGTATCAGTTTGGCTCAGCGGTAGGACTTAAGCCTTTGGTTTCAAAGGTCGTGGGTTTAATTCCCCGCTCAGGCAGTTTGACATTTAAGTCCAAAAGGCAACGTAAATAGGTTCGCATCCGTATTTATTTAACTTTTCATAGAACACACACATGGCAAACCATAGTGTATAAACGCCGCTTGGAAGTTGGAATCCAACGACTGCTTAAAAATGAGTTCAACAGAATTTTCGCATGCACAGAGAGAGAATAAAACAGGACGGAAAACCAAATGAGTTCGAGAAATGTTAAGTAAATTCGGTTGCAAACCTATTTACGTTACCTTTTGGACTTAAATGTCAGACTGCCAGTGTGGGGAACTGAACCCATGTCCTTTCAAACCAAAGGCCGAAGTCCCACAGCTAAGCCATACTGACACGGCCAAAATGGAACGTTAAGAGGAAGCATTTAACACGCATATCAGTATGGCTGAGCGGTAGGATTCCGGCCTTTGGTCTCAAAGGTCATGGTTTCGATTACCCGTTCAAGCAGTCTGACACTTAAGTCCAAAAGGCAACGTAAATAGGTTTGCATCCGTATTTATTCAACACTTCTCGAACTCATTTGGCTTTCCATCCTGTTTTATGCTCTCTCTGGGGTGAGTGCATGCGATAATGCTGGTGATTTTTTTTAAGCAGTCATTGAATTCGAAGCGACATTTACCGTAAATCCTTTATTTGTGGCCGGGTCCTTAGTTGTAGCTGGTCTCTAATTGTAGCCGGATGTTCTCCCACTCATGAATTAGTAGGTAACCGGGTCAAAATGGCTTGAGTTTGAAATAATTCTTATCATACACGGCGATAGTCCTCTCTCCAGCAAAACTAAAACTATTAATTTCTCCGTTTCTATTCAACATATTTCGACCGAACTTGGCCAGATAGTAGATTGCAACTTTTCCCAAATTTACACCAACTTTTATGCAATTCCGTGCAAGAGTATAAGGAACCACACGTAAATTTGAAAACTGTTCACTTGTTGTTGTTGTTGTTCTGGTTCTTGTTCTTGTTCTTGTTCTTGGCTGACACGGTTTCAGAAAAAACTACTGCACCTACCTAAAGTCTGAAACATGATCTGGGCCAGAAACTTTCCTGGGCTTCAACCTTACATGGACCACATTTTCGATTGGTCGATCCATTCCGGAGTTACGGGACCCTAAACGATCATTTTGAGTGTTTTACATTGTTTTAACCATTGTATTTAGGGAACAATGTCACTCGGCAAACTCCAGATCCATTCTTCGTTTATAGCGCGACACCATAGCCGTAAAAAAGGTACACGGATTACAAACAAAAACGTCAAGTGTGCCGTAAAAAAGGGGTTATATGATTGAATTTTCACTTGTTAAAATGTACACGGATAAAATTGATGATTTTTAATTGAAATAATCAAATGTACAATTGAGAAAATTGCATCTGTTTAAGTGCTGTTGTGCTTTACCAATCATATATTTCAAACGTAAAGCACATCAGCACTTAAACAGATGCAATTTTTTCAATTGTACATTTTATTATTTCAATTAAAAATCATTGAATTTTTATCCGTGTTCATTTTAACAAGTGAAAATTTAATCATAATAACCCCTTTTTTTACGGCACACTTGACGTTTTTGTTTGTAATATATTAATGGTTACCGTCATGTTTAGGTTTATTAAAGATTAATGTTAAAAGCATTCATGTGATATTATTTACCGGTTTTAATGTCAGACACATGTGACCTACATGTATTGATACCGCAAATTTCCTTTCTAAATTTGTATTATCCGGTCTCTCGTTGTAGCCGGTCTCTAATTGTAGCCGGGTCAAAATGGCTTGATTTTTAACTAGTAGCCCGGGCTACAA
>JAHWFP010229816.1:1658-23711 GCA_023313725.1 Lithobius niger | reverse complement strand
TACATATCATTGTCTTGTATCTATTCCTTTAGAGCATTAAGTTTTCAGGGATTATATCCGTATCTTATACGTTTAAAGGTAGTACATTCCTCTCGGTTGGCTTGCTCAGTTTTGCAACATTACTTCAGACACTGTAACTGTTACAAATGCATTCATTTTCTTATTTTTTCCCTCGTAAGAAATAGTTTTGCTTTATTCACTCTAACTTATGTAAATGTTGGAAAAGCTATTTCGCGCAGGATGCTCGAATATAGTGAGGTATTTCCTTTTAAGCGGCTTTTAACACTAATCCAAAGCAATCTTCATCAAATGATCAGTACCGAAGGTTGGAGAAAGCCCAACACAGCAGCCTACCGACTACAACTTCATGTTTTGTAAGTCAATAATAACAGAATGTGAAACACTGCATAAGGGGGCAGCTTCGTTAATGTGAACCATATTTTAATTAAACAAGAAACCTTAAAAATTCGTTCAAAACATGTGTTCCAGAAGCCAGATAAGACACTGCAAGACCAGAATTTGTTTCAGCTTCCGAGGCTCAATCTGCCCCGGAACCAGTTGGGAGAGCTTAGCAGCACTCAGTCCCAGTCCCTCTAGCTGATATCATTGCGTCGTACCACTATTAATTTCCTTTCTACGGCCCTGATGCTTGTGTTTATGGCGCACACATTGAGTTAAAAGATACACTACTTTTATTTTTACACTTGCCAACACTCTTAGCAGAAACAACCTTTGTGTTTTGGAGTGACTTATCACTCCACTTATCACACTCCACCTCTACTTCCTGATGTACTGTGTCACTACTGCACACACTATCACTCACACCTTCACTCTTTGGAATAGTGGAAATGCCACTGACAACTCTCCCTTAACCAACACACAGGGGCGTACTGGCCGTACGGGAAAACGGGAGATTTCCCGTGGGGCCTATGCTTCGAGGGCCTGTCGGTGCAATTGACATTTTCTCACGATGACTGTTTTCTACGAAATGCCACAAGAGAGGGGCCTACGTTAACCATTTCCCGGGTTAAACGGGCCCTCCCAGTACGCCCCTACCGACACATCCTCTAGTCATATAGCTGGTTATAACGTTACACTCGCTTAAGTCATTTTCACTTAACTCCTCCATCAAATACGAGTAGATGCCGACGTCTCAATCATATTGTGAGGGAAGAAATACAGAAATAACCACACGTACATTTGCGTCACTCCATGGCGTTTCAGCGAAAACATCTTCAGTTGGGAGTACAACAATTTCTTCCATCAGAATATTTTCAGTCTACAAAATTCGTCGGATAATTTATTTATGCCACAATCCTACCGGAAACGACATCAGTGCTTTAGTCAGTGTCACGCAATCACACCGTTTAATAATTAGAAGGTTAAATGAAAACTAGAACGGTAAATGTTCAGGTTTTCATTTAACGTTTAAAGTTTTATTCGATGCAATTAGCTTTGGCGAATGTTTTGCAGTGTTGATATCACTCCTTTGAAGGGCCGAACCATTAGGAACTTGGCGGTACCTTTTACCAGTTTCTGTTTTTGATGTGACATCACTTCTTTTATGTAAAATTGTGTATTACACTCAATTCAACTAGCCTGCAGATTTGTAATATTGTGCCACGTCAACAAAAGCTTGAGTCGCAATTTTTCCAATATTTTAATTTCGTATCATTCCTTTGAGAGGCCGAACCATTCTCAACTTGGTGGCCTCTTTACCAATTTTGGCTTTATTTCGATATTTTGTTTGTTTTTCGTGAATTGGACGTAGACACAACTTCTTTGGCAACGTGTTTAGATTTGTGAAGACTATTGGCGTGTGTCTAGATTCGCACATCAGTACACAAGTTATCATTGTGCGAACTTTGGCCGCCCAATCAGAGACAGTGCCGACAATACTAGCAATGGCTATAACGATACTTTCGTACTTACACGCCCTCCCACGCCATTCCCGTTACACCCCCTAGGCTGTAAACCAAAAAAGGTATGCAGCATTTCGTGTACTACTAGCTATGAAATTGGACGAATGACTGCAGTACGCCACGAACTGCTGCCATTCGTCCAATTTCGTAGCTGGAAGCCTTCCCGCTATGTCGGTGTAGGTGAATAATCACCCTGTGGGAATAAAATGGGGATGAGCGTACTATAAGTAGCTAGCTAGTATAGAGCAGTGACATTTACGCCTTATTGGCTCCAAGTATGGCTTTTGGAGGGCATAACTACAAGGTGCACTAAATAAAAATGGGGGGAAAAACAATGGAAGAGCGGATTTCTTAGGCTTAAAATAACGTCATTTTCTCCAACAACAAAAATCGCGCGTTTTAGGTCACTCTTAACAGCATCGGCTTCAGTATGACGCCATTCTGTTTCTCTCCGCAGTGCCCCTTGCAGCTAACCCATTAAGGCTCCAGCATACAGTTATATACAATAATACTACGTCGTGTCACTGCTCTATAGCTTAACACATTTGCAACGTTATTGAGGGTTAGATTTTGCATCGAAAGTCGCTTAGCTGACATTCGTATTATACACGAATTAAGTTTTGTCAGGTGGGTCATTGCTCTCCATTTTGCCACAATTCCAGCTTTTATACCGTATTATTATTTTTAACCAAGTACCTGACTGTGCCTAACTATTCTTCAGGCTATAAGACACTTCGGCTTGTTTGTTGTTTGTTTGTTTATTGCGGAGCTTTAACCAATACTGGTTATCAGCACCAACGAGAAATCCTACATTTAACATCACTAAGCTATCTTACATCTCACAAAGTACCTTATAACTAATGTATAATCTACCCCAAAACAAAACTTTTTTACGGATTCCCGCCAAGCGTTTCGGCCGTGTGAAGTCGTATATCAAACGCTATAAGCTCTTTCGCCAAGCTGATCCCACCGAGTAATAGTTCGAAGGTTAAATGAAATATGTGAAAATTGCTTACTGTGCAATTTTCAATTCTTTCATTTAACGTTTGAAGTATCAGTCGGTTGGATTAGCTTGGAGAAAGAGCTTGGACTTTGATATCACTTACTTCACATTACCGAAAAGTTTGGCGGAAATCCTTTAAAAGTTTTGTTTTTGGGGAGATAACAGTTATTTTTCGTCCAAATTGATGAAATCCATTTGTTTTTCTTAGCAGTTATGAGATGGAAACACCAATCTAGTTTTCTGGTCCATTTTTTTTTTCTGTGGCTTTCGTTCCATTTTGAGGACAGCAGTCACATTTTTTTTTATATGGTTAATATTTCTTATTAGTACTGCAGTATCTCCTTGTAAACGAACGGATTTATTTAATGTTCAGTTTATTGGCGTTTGCTGATTCACATTGTTTTAATGTTTTGTTGGAGCGGAACCGAGGCCGAGCGAAGTCCGAGTGAAGCTCCGCTATGAAGAAACTCCAATGTATTCTTAGGCCCCATTTATAATATGGATTTCGACGCGTACGCGTGACGCTTGGCGCGTGAAGCACGAGTTTTTCCCATTGTCAACGCTTAAGCGCGAGCATTTATAAATGTAGAGCAGGTGGGCCAACGCGCGCGTTTTGCTATTTTCAAGCGTCACGCGAATATCTACTGGACTTTGATCGGTGAGCGCCAAGCGACGCTCGCACGCTTAGTTGTTGCATGCTGGGATAGGAAAATGGCGGCATCAACGGATTCCATCGGCGCTACAAGATAGAAAAACGTGGTGTGCTAAAAGATTGAATGCTCAAAATAAACGGTCAAATATCTTAATTACAGTGACCTTGAGCCGAATGGCATCGAATCTTGCCGTTGTAGAAGGGGGAAGTTGTGAAACAGCATAGTTGGATCGGAGTAGCGGTCAGCATTAGCAAGCTCACGCGCCTGCTCGAGCGTTTGATTTGGAAATGAAAGAGCGTTTGCCTGAGCGTGACGATGTCACGAGCGGCCCAAGTAGACAGTCCACGCGCACTGCTTTGCTCATGAACTGGCGTACGCGCCGAGCGTCGAGCGTCACGCGTACGCGTCGAAATCAATATTATAAATGGGGCCTTAGACCGCGCATCACGCGAAAACCGCAAGGATATCCAAACCACACTCTGCATGCAATAGCACGAGATTCTGGACAAGGTTTATAAAAAAAAAAATCCTGACACAGACATGGGGTTGAGGAACCATCAGGCTGACAAAATTGACCAATAGCCAAGAGCCAAAATCAAAACAACAACGAGACTGTGAGCCGTTTCTAATTCTTAAAGGCTTCCTATTGTTAAGAGATTGATTGTTGATGATAAAGAGGCGGCGTAAGGCTTCTGGCCATCACTGTTAGAAATTTCCGTATTTTCACCGTACAACGTCCGTAAATATTTACGGAACATGCCTGTAAATATATTTTACGGAATAAAGTACCGTAATTAAACTCAACAGTAATTAATTAATTACTGTTTAGCCTGACTTCAACTCATCTTTACTTAATGCTCCGTAAATTTAACCGTTTCTCAAGATAACGGGGCGTCCGTTAAATTACGTTCATTTTCCTGTTAGCAGTGTTACCATTGACTGTCACCGTAAAAAAACGGAAATATTTTTTATAGTGATGGCCCTGAATAAAATCATCATTCCGTCTCACTAGCAGAGACGTGTTTGTTAACTGTAAGCAACTACCTAGCACATTCTGTAAGGCTGAGCCGATCTCGATTACTGATTCAGAATGCCTCACGTAATTCCTTACCGACATTTGAAATATCGGAAGAAATCGGGACCGGTAGATAAAATCCAGGTAGATCGGTAATACACCGAATTGAAGATATTTTCACTTCTCGTCGACCGATTTGGACGTTTGCATACACCATTTTGAAGGTTTTTTCTACCAACTTTCCAATGGTTCAAACAACAAGCAGCTATCTCTTATTGTTGAAAAAGTACAAGAAAAATGTTTAAATTTTACTGGTGGATTTGGCCCAGCTACCCAGCAGCATTACTCTGGATGATTGTTATCACTACTTCCAAAGGCCGACCCTTTTTGGCCAAACAGCAAAGAAAGCGGAGCCCGCTCCATTACGTCGACAGTGGAAGTGACGAAGGCCGTAGTATTGTTTGCTCAAGGAGCTGTGATCGACAAGAGGACTTCCGTGAATAGACTGTCCCAGCATGCCGGTTGATTGCTGTTTTCTGTTTGGTTTAAGTTGGAATTAAGGTTAGGATTAAGGTAGTTGTAGCACGGCCTGCGGCTTCGGGACGAGGCCCCGTTTAACAATTCAAATTGAAGGAGCTGCTTGTACAAAAGAAACACCTTGGCCCAATACCAAACCAAAACTCCTTTTTCTTCATTCTACGTCTTGCAGCTGGCGTTTGCTGGTTGGCATTGTTGCATAATAACAATGTTTAAAACAATGTAAAACAACCCCCGTGGGTGAACGGGTAGCCACGAGCACTGGGCGTCAGATTCGATAGGCGTCTTGGTCCCGGCTGTACATCTCTGGCTTCTTACCGACTCGGGTTCGATCCTGGTGAAGAGAAGTGTATATGTACGGGCTTTTCTCCGGTTGTTTCCCGCCCGTTGCACGAGGTTTTCCTCCGGATACACCGGTTTCCTCCCTCATGCAGCAAAAAACAACCGAAATGGCGGTGGTACCTTCCACTTAACATCTGCGGCTTGAGCCTTTAAAAAGCTCTATAAAATAAGCTAAGAACCAGCTTTATTCGCAGCATGGAAAAATTTATGTTCGTGATACAAAAAATGGCGTTACTATGTAATCATTAGCCAGTAAGTAATTAGGCAAATTTCAATGTTATTCACTTCGTTTTTTCGACAAGAAAACATTATATTAAGCTGTGTCACTAACGGTGACTCATATATGTATATATTATCAGGATGCTATCGTTTATCTTGGCGGGCGACACACTAGCGTGTGTCTTGACTCTTTGAAATAGTAAATCTGCACGACGTATCACAGAAAGCGAATACTGCCTAGGGTCCGTCACCTTACAATGGTTTACGTCCTCGACAATTGAATTGATGTAATGTTTGTTGCCTAACTGACTAACGTGTGTCTTGATGACAGTGGCATTTTGTTATAACAATAACGGAACAATTATTTTTTTTCAATTTCAGTTTTCAATTTTTATTACGAGAGAATGGAAGCCCAGACGCTATGCACTCTACTCTACAACTCATAAACTAGCTTACCCTACCCACGCCCAACACAACTGCCGCCCAGGCCAGCCCTGCACCTCTTCGTCTTTTATTCATATAGTGAAATTAGTGTCAATATAAATTTGTAAGAACTTTTTCCATGTTATAAATCCATGTTAGAATATGTAAATTTAAAAGAAATGAAAATGAAATTAAAAGAAAAACTAATACTTGAACAAAAATAATAAGTAAACACTAAATCAAACAATAACAATATGAATGAAGAGTAATTGAATGAAAATGTATGCATGTTTGTATTTTTATTGTATTATTATTATTATTATTATTATTATATTATTATTATTATTATTATTATTAATATTAATATTATTAAGAAGAATAGAAAAGGGCACAGTAACACAAAGGAAGAAACAAGTGGTAAGAAGAGGGAAGAGGAACCTTTTTATTATGATGACAAAAAATCATTTATGCAATAAAAGAGATAAATTGAGAAAAAAAACTAAGCGGTCTAGAACAACCGGATAAAATCTACAATAAAATGATTGAATTACTAAATAGTTTTTATAATGCGTACAAGAAAAAATTGACAAGAGTGATAACAAAAACAAATTGAAATTTAAGAATAAATGGATGAACAGTAAAATATCAGAAATGAGTAGAAGTAAAAATTTCTTATGGAAAAAAATAAAAAATAAAAATAGCACAACTTTTAATAATAGTTAATAAATGAATCCAAATCACAAAAGAAATTGGTGCATAAAGAAATGCTAATAGCAAAATACAGTTTCTTTGAAACAAAAATCAATGAAAGTAAATAACATAAAAGGTATGTGGATGAAAATTGATGAAATGATGGGCAATTACAGAACACATGCTAACGATGTGGCAATTATAAATGAATTAAAAAATATAAATTTAAATAATAATAATAGTTCTTTTATTGCAAGCAATTCTCGAAGCATATAGAAAGCTTGTATGAGATATTACATCATCTTTTTCTTTTACAATTCATGATTATTAATAACAATAAATAATACATACACTAAATACAACACAAAATATATATTACTTTTATGTATTAATAAAGTATTGGCGCTTCTCATAATATGTACCTAACTGATTTTTCATTAGGTATTTTTTAAATTTACCCGTACTTCTTTTATATTTACATGTGTTAGCATATTTTCTGGCATTTCATTAAATAATTGTGGTATATAATACGTTTTTCCTCTTTTTCCATGTGCATTATTCCAACTTGGCATCTCGTATCTTCTTTTTCCTACTCTATTTTATCTACATTTTTTGTGGTTACTTTGAATGCATTACTATAATAATTGTTTGTTATTATCATATATTTGTAAAGTTCCTTTACTTTTAATATTTCACACTCTTTGTATAGTTCAATAGTTTTTTTTAACTTTATCTTTTTTCCAAACATTACATTAATTTATTTTGTACCTTCTGTAATCTTTCTAAAATGTATTCTGATGTATTACCATAAATTTCAATTCCATAGCTTAGTATACTCTTTATCCAAGCTTCATATATCATTTTTTGTTTGTTTTGTATTTAAAATATTTTTAATTTGTATAATTTGGGTATCAATTGTCTTAATTTTTTTATAATTCCAATTATGTGTTCTTTAAAATTCCAAAACTGATCTATTGTTAAGCCTAAATATTTTGCTGTTTTCTTTTTTCCGGTTTCCTGCATTCTTCACTACATTTACTTTCTATTAGTCCTAAGTTTAAATTTTTACAATTGCCATAATGTTTTATTATCCATGTTTCTTTTGTTTTTTTCATTTTTGGCACTGATATATGTCCATTTGAATAGATTTTTCCTTACTAATGTAAAGTTCATTTTCTATAAAGTAGTCATTTAGTATGTTAAAGTCATATTGTAGATTTTTCATCATTTCATCGTATTTATTATTTATTGAAATTAGAACAGTATCATCTGCAAAGAGAAAAATGTTTTTTGTTTTTTTACATTTACTAATATCATTTGTATAAATTAAGTATAAAAGTGGTCCTAGTACTGAGCCCTGTGGTATTCCATCATTAACCATTTTTGTGCTGCTATATGTATCTTTTAGCTGTACTTTTGTATTCCTGTTGTTTAGATAATTTTTTAGTAAGTTGTATCCACCCAAAACCAAAACTGGTAGAAAAACCCGCCAAGTTTCCAAAAACGGTCGGCCTTTGAAGGTAGTGATATCATCCCACCAGGGAAAGGCCGCCAAGGTTAATCCTATTAGCCAGGTTAATCGCACCTACTAATAGTTCGAAAGTTAAATGAAAACTGGAAGATTGCTACTAGCGGTAGCAATCTTCAAGTTTTCATTTAACGTCCAAAGTATTATTCGGTGCGATTAACTTGGCTAATAGGATTAACCTTGGCGGCCTTTCCCTGGTGGGATGATATCATTACCTTCAAAGGCCGACCGTTTTTGGAAACTTGGCGGGTTTTTCTACCAGTTTTGGTTTTGGGAGGATATCACAACTTTCATAGGACTGTGAACGTACATCAGGTTACACCGTCTGTTTAAAATGCTTCAATCCTATTTTTGCACACACTGACTAACAATCGCTGATTTCGTTCGCTTCGCTCTCTCAATCAGCGCATCCCCTTCAGTTGTTTTGTTTAGCCCTTCACCTTCTTCTTAATTTTTCAAGATTTCGTTCACATTTAGTCATGCAGAAACCCCCGAAGGTCGCTGTTACTAAAACAGCAGAATGCGAAGCAATTTATTTTTGGGTTATTAACAAAAAAACCATTAGCTCGTGTATGCTCGTATTGTTGCGTAACCATCATCTAACGCGCAATCCACGGCAACGTTAATGTTTCTTTATTTTGTCCTTCGTTACAGTTCATTTTTTAGTTCGTCCAGACTTTTACAATAAATCTAAGGACCAGTCTTGATTGTTCAAGCCATTGTTGCTTAAAATCTTTGGTTGCAACTTGTAAAAGAAACGAAATTTAAATTCGCCCGTGGCGAATTTCAAAACCCTCCCACGCATTTGTCCTGACCCCTACAACCCCCAAACCAAAAAAAAAAGGACCATCCTCAGATCACAATGCATCCGTGTGCAAAAGTTCAGGTACGTAGGCCTTCTCAATTTGGCGCTAGCCATGAGCAAAAAGTCTATGGGATTTAACATGGGAAAAATCTTATTAGCTACTTAGCTAGCTAGACAGTAACATAAAAACAACGTTATTGACGCATCTTTTTCTCTATGATTGGTGGACACTCATCCTTTAAATTTTAGTTTTTTGTAATCTCTGACCCTTCCCCTTACATTTTCCACAATTTGAAACATTTCTGTCGCATTGGGATTTATCCTCAACATGCCAAAATATGCTTTTAGTTGCTTACAGTTAACAGACACATGTCTGCTAGTGAGCCGCCTTTTCATCATTAACAATCAATTTTTAACAATCGGATGTCTACAATGGGATGATCTACTGTTACTTGGCGGCGACACACTAGCGTGTGTCTAGATATTTTCCCTCTTAATCCTAAGTTGTAACATTTTTGTAATAAGATTTTTTGATCAAAGGTATCAAATGTTTTCTGTAAGTCCACCAGTTTTATTCCCACATATTTACATTCATTTAAACCTCTTGTAATTAATTCATTAACTTTTGATAATAATTCAGTTGTATTTCTATTTTTTGTGTATCCATATTGTAGCGGAGATAACATTTTGTTTACGTCCAGAAAATTAAATGAACAATATAATAAAGTTAATGAACATTATGAATCAGTGGCTGAAAAAATTAGTTTGAAATACATAATGATGAAACAAACTTTGAAGGAAATGGATAAGCAAAAATGTTAATGGTAATAAAAGTAAAACTTCTATGGGAATAATCGATGTTGATAGAATTGAAATAAAAAATACTTTAAAAGAAATAAAAGTAGAAAAAGCAATGGGTTTTGATGGGGTTCCGATGAAACATTTAAGAGAAACATAAGAAGAAACATCCATTTTTTTTGAAAAATTAATTAATACTAGGCTACATTAAAATAGGAAAAATGATCAGAGAATTGAAAAATACAAGTAATAAGACCAATTTACGAAAAAGGAAAAAAAGAATGAATTTATTAACTGTAGACCTATACCTTTACTATCAGCTATTGATAAAATCATCAAAAAAATATTTAACAATAGAATAACCAACTCTTTAGGAAAAAATGAGATACTAAGTAAAAATCCGTATGAATTAAAAATAAATAAAAATACAACTGATGCTCTCTGTACATTAAATGACTGGGTATCTGATGCTTTAAATATTGGTAGCATGTAGGAATAACATTCATTGTTCTACAAAAGGCGTTTGAAACGGTAAATCATGACATATTATTGCAAAAATGTAACATGTTTGGTTTAAGAGGGAAAATGGGGAACATTCTTAAAAGCTACTTGAGAAATAGAGAATTTTGCACCAAAATAAAAAATATGCATAGTAACCTTTATAATATGAAGATTGCTGTTTCACAGGGGTCAACCCTTGGACCACTTTTATTTTTAATATTCATTAACGAAATAGAAAAAAATTCTAGAATATTCAAAAATAGTACTTTTTGCCGATGATATAGCAATTGTTATCAATTCACTATAATAAAAAAATTATGGTAAAACACTTACAAAGTGATATAAATAAAATACAAAATTGGCTTTTAGAAAATGAATTATTTATTAATGAAGAAAAAACTGTTAGTTTGGATAGAGATAAAAATGGCTCATATATTGATGAACATGAAGAAAAGATTTTTTTGCATGCTGAACAATGTTTCATTAACAACAAAGCAACGGATGTGCAAGAAGACATGTACAGAAATTAAGAAAGTTAATCCTTTTCAATATCTTTATCATTGTTAATGATAATAACCTTAGCTGAGGCCCAGAAGCTTTTTTTGGTGGTTGATATTCATAGCTTTAATGAACTGTTCTCTTTGGGTGGAAGCCAGATGAATTCCCGTTTTGCCAAATCCTGTTTCACCAAAACTACTTTGACAAAATTTTACGTACACGAAATTTAATCCTTATTTCTATTACTGATTTCACACTACTGAATTCGTCTCGCGCCCGGGCGTGCCACAGCGCCCGCCGAATGAGAGCCACCCCTGTGCAGCTCGTTTCGGATTTCACATTTAAAAATTCGTAGCGGCCGTGTTTTCTGCATCTAGCGGAGGGGTGACTCGTGCAGTCCTTATCCCACAACAATAGGAGTGAGAAGGGGAACAGCACGAGGAAGAAAGGTCTTTTGAGCAGGTAGACAGATAATACGCAGGGATAATCCCCTGGCGCGCGCCAGCACGCTTTGCTGTAGCGGCCAAGTTGGCTCGCAAATAAGCGGCTGGCGCGCGCTGGCGCGAGACGAATTTAGTAGTGTGAAATCAGTATAAAAAGCAAACATTTAACGGAGACAAGCAGTGGGAGAATAAAACAAATTGATTTATTAGCGTTTTGAAAACTGGCAGACGGAAAAACGTGTACTTTAAATAAATAATGTTTAGAATGCTTGGTCATCACTATGTCAATGCCAAGGTTCTCTTTTAAGAATAGTTAGTTAAACACATGATGGTTACCCTATCCCAAACGGGAATTCCCGTTTTGCAGAATCCCGTTTCGCAAATTGTTTAGAAGCGAAACAATTTTAATGTTCGTGTTTTAATGTTTTAAATGTTTCGTGTGCCTAAAAGTTCGTTAACGGTATTTGGCAAAACGGGATTTAGCGAAAGAGAATTTGGGGAAACGGTACGTAACCTGAAGCAGGGGCCCCACTAAGGGTACTGTGAAGAGCAACTCCTCATTTCCAATCCAGGAAGGGTTTTTTTTTTTTAGGTCGTTTCCTCATTTTATTTCATTTTATTTTAAAATGATTCATATTTCATATTTCTTCGGTGGTGGAAAAAAAATCCTCGAGGGGCGCCAACAGTATGACTGTCAAAGGGGGCTGTGCCACTATCATTGTGATAATGGCCAGTCAGAGTCAAGGGCAGATTCAGGGCCTAGGAGGGGGCCGCTGGATGATTTTTCTACGCTTTCGTGTATTCGTAATTTAACTGCATTTTTTCAAAATTTCGGCAATTTGTCTTGGTGGGGGCCGCAGCTCACTCGGCCCCTCCCTTCCATCCGCCTTGGTTCGAGCTTGCTGAAAACTACGCTGGCAATGGTCGTAGTAACCGACCCGCATGCACTGGACTGGCCTTGAGTGAAAAACACTTCATTTCTGGTAAATCTCTTGCCAGTTCCCCTATTCTCGCTTCAAAACACTAACCCCTAACTTCCTCTTAGCGATTCTGTTTCTCAACGCGAATTAATTGTGGGTTGCAACAGCTGCGCGTAATATTTTAATAATTTACTTCTACAGAAATGTCGCCCTTCCCATTCTCTTAATTTACAACACCTTGAATTTAAACCATTTTGGCGTGAACGTACTCGTAAAAAACAACTGCAATAAAGATTATTTATTGCTGCAAAAATAACCTCTAAAACAGGGAACAATTACTTGCGAGATAACGGTAAAAGTTATTTTTAACTTGCTGCCAAAGATCAACAAGCCGAAAATTGCAGGTTTAAAAAGAAACAAGAATCATCCTCAAAAAGCAGACGCCCTCTAAATATCACGACAAAGTTGTTTCCCGTTGCAATGTATCACGCAACAGCTTTTTAATTGCAGAGACGCTCAATTTCAGTTAATGATTGTCACAAGGTTACGCTTGTTACCTTGACAGAGAGATTACAAACGACAGGAAAATCTCGGCGAGTAATTTCAGCGGAAAAACAATGAAAGGTGGATGGAACACAAAATGTCATTCTAAATAAAGAAAGACAATGGAGCCAAAACTGTGAACTGATGAGAATGTCGAGAAAATTCACGTGCTATCGTGGATCAGGAGTTCAGGTCCCCCCCCGGCAACAGATATAAGATAAATATACATATTTCGCTTAGGAGCAAACTTAATGATGATGGTGAGGGATCATGACGTCCGGCCAGAAGCGAGCAGGAGAGCAGCCTTTACATTCCAGCGCGGGGAGAGGGTGGGGGTGGGGCAGGTTGCGGTGGAGGGCGTGAGGAAGTGGCTGTTTGCTGGAACGGCGTATGTTACGCCAGGGTCAGCTCGTATTAATAATAGCAAGAATTATTACCCAAACCCCTATAAATTCTTGATAATAGCACTATTTGCCACTAGCGACGAATGGGCAAAGATAGGGTCACGTAGTTGACCACTGACAGCTCGCACTGTTATGCCTTTAAGTACAAAACTCTGGCCGTAAAAGGAATGCCTTCAAACAGTGTTTGCCTAATGATTTCCTAAAGATGTACTCCGACGGAGCCGAGAGTGCCGAATTCCATGCCTGGAATTCCAAGCTGGAATAATCCTAATGCAGAAGAAATACTTCCTGCAGTTTAGTTTGAATTTCGGAATTACTAACTTTAATGTGTGATCCCTGGTATATGTAGTAGTGCAAACCCCAAACAAGTGGCTACAGCGACTACCTAGTCGCATTCGGTCTTCTGTACAGTTCCACCACTACCAATGTTGAGTCACACTTCTCTATCACACATTGCAACAGCTATCTCTATTACATAATCTAAACAGTACCCATCATAATTACCGGTTAAAAATGTGTTAGATTTTAAGCTTATTTTACATTTTAGGCGTAATTGTCAGCTTTTAGGCCTAATTTTTACCTGCAGCTTTAATTTCGTAAGTAGCAGCTAATGGAGATTTGGATTGTAGGGTAAGCCTATTTATGTTTGCAACACGGTGCGCCTCCTGGGACACAGTTACAGTGTTACAACGTAATGCGCAACACAGCCTATATAGATCAGTGGTAGTAGGGAAGTGACGTGAGAGACTCTGCTGATGAAGCCAGCAGCAACTCGTCGCAACGTGACGTTGCCGTGTTAACGTAATTTTAGGCCTAATTTTCATGTTTTAGGCCTGATTTTGTTAACTGCAGTTTTAATTTCCTAAGTAGCAGAAAGGCATAATGGAGAATTTGGCTCTATGGTATGCCTATTCATTCGTGCAACAATGCGACGAGACTATTTTAAACCAAACTAAAATCCTTTTGTTTTTACAGCTGTGTTATCCTTAGGATTTCAATTCGACGCTCAAATGTTATTATTTAATTTAGTTACGTCGAAGAAGTCTATTCGCTTTAAGGAAGTAACAATGTTTTAATTTGCCATGTTATTGAACTAAATTTTGACACTGAATCTAACGTTGTAAACCGTGGTCGTCTCTATCTGGTACCGTTGCGAAGTTGAAAAAAGCGTCAGACGGGCGGACAAAGTTGTTGTAATAGTCTTCTAAGCTATACGGCTGTACAGGGATTAAAATTGGGATATCAAAAAATTTAATGGTTAAATACTATGCAAAATTTTGAAAGTTAGGATTAGATCAGGCCAGAAATTAATGGACCATTCATCCCTTTCTGTTTCCTATTGTAAGCTACTTTGTGCAATAAATTTCTAAATTTAAAATTTAATTTAATTTACTTTAAAAATAGATTGACTTTTAATCTGCCTAATTCAAGAATCAAGTTTAAGGAGTTTAAGTCGTCGGTTGTATTGTAAGTTTCGCAGACCTGGCAAAGGTCTTTGTGCACCGCCTCTGAACTGATGCAACCTGATCAAAGTCCTTCAATACGTCCGGGGAGCAGACCTGGCTTGCGTATTCGAAGTATAGGGCGTACATAAACCTTGTATGCCCACAAATAGGTAATTAGGTTTCCTGAACAAAAACGACGACGCACTATGGCGGATTGGCGGATCGATTTCATCTTTTATTGTATACTGACGTTAATTCCATGGCAAGTTGAGCAACCATTGTGATGGCGTCGAGTTAACTTTGTGGTCGAGTGCATTGGCTCAATTCCCGGTCTCACGATGGTACGTGAATTTTTTCGTCATAACTGCTGCTCACTTGTCATTCTTAGCGGTTCACATTGTGGGCTCCATTGTGCTTTTTCGTATCATGCCACATGGTTTGTACAACCCCTTCTAAACAACATTTCGGCCCATTTCCAGACCCCGAAAGTATATTTTCCATGCCATTTTTCATACTCTGTAGCCAACTCCAATTATGGTGCTAAATTGACTCTGGTGCTAAATTTAATCTTTTTTTTTTCTGGTGGCATTAAATTCAGCATATTATTGGAACAAACATTGTCCTCCTCCTTTTCAAGGCCTGGGAAAGGGCATTATAAAATTCCATAATTTTCAAACGTGTCAATGCCTCCTACGAATCTTGATACTATAGCTACAGCTAATTCCCGTTTTTTTAACGTAAAGTTTAAGTGTTTCAGATTTAGGTGTTCCATTCGTTTCACTTAATTGTAGTGTAGCGCGGCAAATAAACGTCCCTCCAGTGGCGAGTGGATAGTATATGTTTATATGCACTTGTTAAATGCTGTCTATGGACGTTTCCTTTTGGCCGTGTCATTTTGGCTCAGCGGTAGGACCTCGGCCTTTAGTTTCAAAGGTCGTGGGTTCGATTCCCCGCTCAGACAGTATGATATTTGAGTTCAAAAGGCAACGTAAAGAGGTTTGAATCTGTATTTATTTAACGTAAAGTCGGGACCAGCACGAAGAAGGAGTGTCCAACACAGTAATTTTACACCCGTTGTTAAACCGTTCGTACTGAGTCCCTTGTGCTGCAAATTAATAGTCCAAGCATGTGTCACATCGCAAGAACAAGCGTTTAATGGAATTTAAAGCGAAGAAGGCGTTTTGCTGCTCGAGCCAAGGGCGACTGGAGTAGAAATTTCGTGTCTTGCCTCCCTCCCGACTTTACACCCAGTTCTCGCGTGTATCAGGAAGTTAAAGCCTCTTATACTGCTTTGGTAAAATAAGATTTTGGTCATGTTAAATCAACTGGCTTGGAGCCAGGAGCTGAAACCTGCTGCTTCTCTCTCAGACGGCCTTGTGAAAACTGTAGAATACAAAGCGAAAGTTACAACGTGGACACTCCCACGTCCTGCATTCACTCTCTCTTGGTAATATGTAAATAAAACAGCATATTTTAGTGCATTCGCTTCATCGCTCCAGGTCTACTCCCAGACGGCTACTTTTTTAAAGTCCCATGTCGATTCAATCTCGCATAAATTTGTCTAGTAGGCCAAGCCTCTAACACTTGGTGCTTTGCTCGCTTCACTCGAGTTTACAGGAAACATTGGCGAAGTTAGGGTTCGTCGCTGCACTTCAGTTATTTTTTTTCTCCTTGCTCAAGCTTACGTCGTGGCGTGGAAGGGAGTTAGGAGACTGCGTTCAATAGAGGTTTGCATTCCTCACAAAAGCTATGAGGAGCCATCTTTCATATTTTTGCGCCCAAAATTCTTTCTTCACCAGCCTCCGATTTTTTTAATAAGGTTCAGTTTTTGTTAAGATAAGAGGGAAGGGAAAAAAAACAAATGAATGTTGTGATGCTGCAGTATTCTGGGTCTCTGCTGAGGTGGAGTAGGGGGTGGGGGGGGGGGGGGGGTTCCTTCGGCTTTTTTTCATGGGACAAAATGACACTGGTACTCTTTTTTTCGCTTCAGATTTGCTAACGTACTGGCCTTGTAGCTTGGAGACTCCGCCCTTCCCCCAAAATGGCAATTACGACCCGCTCCTCACCGCCTTCAAACTCCCCACCACCACCGACCTCCATCGTGGGTACCCCTAGTTAGTTGCTGTTCTCTCAGACCACACGGTAGACGGATTGAACTAAAGTGCACTCCAAGCACTGAACTGTGTACAAATGTTTTTGTACTCCTTTGTTACACTCGTGAATGTTTGAAATTTGGGCCAGTACGAGTGCACTTTTCTGAACCGGTGCAGATTTGGTGTAGGAAACTGAATTCTCTGTTTGGGGGGTCTATCTTTGCTCCGAAGATGATTGGGTACTGAGAATGATATATTACTATCCGCTTTAATCATTGTCCGGCTTTACCATGTCGTTCATCTTTCAGGCAGTTCGGATGAAACGCCATCTTGAAAAACAGTTATGGACTAAGCAATACGTTATGTATTTGTTGCCAGAAGTACAGTTTCTGACCAAAGCAACTAACAATGCTAGTTTAATTTTTTTAATACTATTAAAGCTGTTTTATTTTTGTATTTAACGGGACTTTGTCATTTTTGCTGATTAAGTTCAGAATGACCAAAGCTACCAACCGGAATTTCTCCGCATGGTCACGAAAAAACGACGAAAATCGTGCATAGGCATGTCAAAATAGGTCAATATTTGAAAGAATTATGAAAAAATCAAAATGTACCCCCTAGCCTGTGGGGGGAGGGGGTGCATTTTGATTCTTTGTTGTCGATGGTAGCAGTATGGTAGACATGTTTTCCACCCGTTTCAGACTTGGCAATTTGTGTTTCTTCTTTTGCAGTCGTCTCCGTAGGAATCAGCCTCACAATCAAAAAAAAATTATTTTTTTTTGGGGGGACAACCTTTTCCTTTTCCAACTAGGGGATTTGAGGGGGGGGGGGGAATGTCGCGTGTCCCTCAGCGGGGTGCATTTTCAGCAGCTTTAATGAGTTTGAGACAGCTGGAAGACTCAAATTGACACTTTTTTAAATTGCACAAGCTAAGATCGTCTTTATAATTGGGATGAGGGTGGGGGGAGGGGGGCGTGCTCACCCGTGCCCCAATGGTACGACGCCCTTGGTTACGCGAAGTTGCAACCAACACGAATGGTCAATGCAAATGTAAGCTTAGTGCAGCCAGGCGCTTCAATCGGGACTGCATACGGCCAGTAGAACAGCTGGCACCATCTAGTGGTAGTGGGTAAAAGCGTGCCGTAACCTGATTCTCGCTCTGAAGAAAGCCTCCACATCTGACATTCGGAACAAGAATCAGTATTTCCTGATTATTGCAATGAGGTAGACTCGATTTTCCTAGAGTTTCCTGGTTTTTCAGACCAATTTTAATGTTTTAAGGTTTTATACACCTCTTTTAACCAGTTTTGCTATTTTAACAGATAGATGATTTTTGGCTCCCCCTCTCTCCCCCACTCCTTCACATAAAAAGCAAACTTCTCATCCTCATTCAGACTAATGTCTCTTGGCTTTTTTTGGTGAACTCATCCGACAAAACAATAATAAAACTCACAAAGTACACTTTTGGTCATAAAGATTATTGTAGCCAACGTGCATCTAACGTGCATTTTCTATACACGCACTTCATTTTCGATACTTTTGCCCATCCCTGACTTTTCTCTGTTTCCCTGGTTTCCTAAACTGTTAAGACATCCTGCTAGCACGTTTCTTTCTTGGTTGAACACGAATACGAAGCAAATTAACTTTGTCGTAAGAGGATTCCTATCTGTACGGACCCAGTTTCGTGAAATCGTCGCAGCAATGGTTCAACTTAAAAAATTACCGGTTTTAAACAGACTTGTGATTTTAGTCAAGGCCGGAAACCGCGGAAATGAAGTCCAACTCCAACGCAGATCAAGATCGTTTTAAAGTTATAAAAACTGGTTCCCTTTGTGGCAATTTTAAATACGTGTCTATTAGTCTGATGGGGAATCCGGTTTTTCTACTAGAACGATGTTCTGGAATGCATGATGATGATGGGAATCTTAATCAAGTTTTCGTTTAGCCTTAAAGGTACATTCCTCCCAGTATCATTTTTCGATCGTCAACATCGAGTACGGCCCATAAGTTCTATTAACTTACCGTTAGTCAATCCCTTGCTAAAAATCCGTTTTAAAATGTGGAGATTTTCTGTTGAATATTGGGAACTAATGTAATAGCGTCCTGCGATTATATGATCCTTTGCACACTCACAGTAACCATAACGTTTCATATGTGTGCGTGCATGTACCAATTTTTTATCGTCTGCTAATAATAACTATGAGATCAAAAATCTAAAAGACTATACTATTTTAGGTTCTGGTTGGCCACTCTAAATAGCTGTATTTATGATCGTTTGCAATCGCCTGTCACGCATATGCACTAACATTGGTGGTGACTGGATCCTTGTACACGCACTGAGTTCCTGCATGCGCTCGGCTCACAAACGATATGTTATTGTTTAAGCTGCCATCTACGAAAATTGGTAGTACTCTTTGGACGATGATATTTTTATTTATTTCATTTCATTTTATTTTATCGTTTTATTGATTGTGTTAGAATATTTTTTTCTTTATAATGCTGAAGAAAGTATACGTACCCGATTTCTGATTTAAGCATTTCTTGAGGGATAACTGCGGCCGGGGGAGGGGGGGTGGGGGGGGGCAAGGAGCTGCATGGCTTGTTGGAGGATCCACAATTGAAAATTGCAAATTCCTGAACTTTTGTAACTGGGGAAATCTCCGCTCATGACAGGGTCAAAAGATTATCCAGAATAGATCATGAGTGGGCCTTTTATTTTATTATTCCAAAAGTGATAATTTACAAATTGTGTAGGGGGTCTACGGGATGGCGTGTTGTTTTTATTGTATAAATTACGGGTAATTGTTTCTGGGTCCAAAACACAGCGTCCAAAACACAGTGAAATGTTTGAAGGCTAGTTGTGAGAGCTGTAACTGGGCAGTTTTCGTCATTGGCTAGGGAGATCGTTGGAGGGGTACAAAATTACATTGCTTCGTAGTCATAGTCGTCGCTGTTGGTTACTTCAATAATTAAGGGTTCGGCTCGGTATTCAATCAGATTATCCGTGCCCCTATAATCGTTCTCAAGCGTTACAACGTGGTTAATGCATTTCTGCCAGTCACCAGGGGTTACATGGGCTACCGCAGTAGTTGTTGATGTTTTGCCGTCTGCAATTTTACATTTTGTGTTGGATGCTCTTATTTCGTCTTTAACTTCGGCCCAAATTAACTCTACGAGATTCAGCTCGCAGTACGGAAATTTGTTTTTCGAGCCACGAAATAATTTCTGGCTTATTGCTTTTGCTTGTTGCTGCCTTGTCGAGTCGAACTGAATGACACGGAACATTGTCCATCATGATCACCAAGTTGGCCGGAATATTTGGTAGTAGTTTTTAACCAGTTTTTAAACCCCTCGCCGTTCATTTCTTCTTGGTAATCCCCAGTCTTAGTTTTCTAATGAAAAGAAGTTAAGCACTATTTACAAATCCTTTTCGTTAGAGCCAGCATGCAATAATATCAAACGTCGATCTTTTCCCGGTGGTATGAGGGGGCCACGTAAGTTTTTTCCTTTCCGTGCCACTGCATCGGTCGGCTGTGATGTTGGTTGGCCCACATCTCGTCCACGTAAACAAACGGTGGATGTGGCTACGCAATTAACTTACCGAAGAACTACAGCGTAGAGCAACAATTTCTGGACTTTCGATATAAGTCGGAATCATTTATCTGCGCTACGCCGTAGCGGCGTCATCTGCGGCGTTAGGCCTAATCGTAGTCATGCCGTAGTTTTGGCCAGAGTTGGGGATCGGTATTTCCTTTGCTACTGACAGGACACGCTTACCGTTCTCTGAAATTTTCCAATGGCAAAGCTGGTCTCTTAAATTTGTTGTTTCAACATCCGTGTTGTGTCCTGAGCCTCCATGTATTTGAAAACATTGCAAACAATCTCCCTAGCCGGCGAATTCCGAGGTTATCCACGTCGGGAAAGCGATGAAGTGAGAGATAAGGTCGCCATGTTGGTTCGTCTGCTCGAAGAGATATTTTTACCAGGCGTGATCAATCCATTGTCCAAAAATCCGCGCGGAGTGGCCAACCAGAATCTAAAATAGTATAATACGGTAAAAATTAAAATTATTTATGCCAATAGATTGCCGAAGAAAAATTATAAGATACTAGCCTAAAAATTCTAAAGTGTGATGTTAAAATGCGAAAATCTTTCCGGTTTGCAACGACGTAATTTTTTTGTTCATACTGTTTAGTTTACTATTCCCAAGGCCAACTGAGATAGTAGCTGCTACTATCTCAGTTGGCCTCGTATTACTATGCCGAGTCTCGCAAAACGGTGCGATGCTAACATGCGCGGATGGCGATCTGCGTGTGGCTGTTAATAAGGCACGCGGATGTACCTTTAAGGTCTGGTGACTTATTTCGATACTGTTACTGGAGATTCGAACGAGTCTTTTTCAGGTCGCGCGTAATATTTTTCGAACAGCCTTTGCAAGGTAAAATTGTCCAGCAATAAAAAGTGATTTTATTTTACCGTCCATTTTTACAAGGTTCGAAAGTTAAATCAAAACAGAAGTGAGAAGATAACAAACACCCGGATGCTACGATGGGTGTTTGTTTATAGGGTTCGTAAGGATACTGGAAAAACTGGAATATACTCTTGAAAAAATTTCAATACTGGAATACACTTGTAAAATATCGATGTCCTGCTGCATATATTAGAATATATATGAAAAAATATCGATACGGTATTAGATAATACTTGAAAATACTTGAAAAATATCGATACGGTACTGGATAACAGAGGAATATGCTTGAAAAACTCGTTACAATACTGGATAATACTGGAATATACGGTAGGCTACTTGAAAAAAAAATATCAAAACGGTACTGAATAACACTGGACTATACTAAAAAAATATCGATACGGTAAATACTTGAATATACTTGAAAAATATCGAAAGCGTATTGGGTAATACATGAATATACGGTAGGCTACTTGAAAAAAAATATCAAAACGGTACTAAATAACACTGGAGTATACTAAAAAAATATCGATACGGTAAATACTTGAATATACTTGAAAAATATCGTTAGCGTATTGGATAATACTTGATATACTTGAAAAATATCGATACGGTATTGGATAATACTGGAGTATACTTGAAAAATATCGATAGCGTATTGTATAATACTTGAATATACTTGAAAAATATCGATACGGTATTGGATAATACTTGAATGTACTTGAAAAAATATCGATACGGTATTGGATAATACTGGAATATACTTGAAAAATATCGATACGGTATTGGATAATACTTGAATA
>JAHWFP010229815.1:19704-33620 GCA_023313725.1 Lithobius niger | reverse complement strand
GTGAATTACTCCTTCAGTGTAGTGTTATGTTTGCTGAAACCATTTTTACATCGTCAGTTTGGCCTAGGCTTTTCATATGGTTGATATTCGACAATCACTTCGACAATCATGCACAATCATTTCAACAATCATTTCTATGATCTGTGCCTAAACATGCCGCTAAAAAAGTAAACAAAACTTCGGTGGTGCCTATTTTCGACCAGCTGTTGCGAGCAGAACCATGGCACGGACGATGGGGGGAAAACAATGGGAGAAGCTTTTCAAGACAGCATGTTTCTCGAGAGTGTCTTGAGCCTTATTTATTTCCACCAGCATGAACATGGTTGGTAGAATAAAAAAGAGATGAGTATTACAAAAGAGGGATCATTAGCCGTCGGTGGGGGGGGTGGGGGGGTTAGTATTTGAGTCACAATAAGTGTTGATATTTTCGCCAACATGAACTTTGAATGATAGAAGTGATCATCAGAAAGAGAGTATCATTTAGCAGTGGGGAAGGGGGATCTGAGTCACAGGATGCGCTGCCTGAGTGAGTGAGCGAAGCGAACGAAAATCAGCGTTTTTAGCCGGTATGCGCAACAATTTGTAAAAAACTTATTTCAGTCGAACATGGACGCACACATCAGCTGCCATACCTAACCAGTGTTGCAAATTGTGCATTCACCACCACCCGTGCATAGCACGGGCTTCAGCTAGTTAGATATAATTTTAGCTTGGATTCAGCTCTCCGTCTTTCCTAATGGACTAACCCTGCTGCTAATTTCATTTTAATTTTTATCTCGGATTCAGATGTCCCCTCCTCCTAGTGAACTAAACCAGCCGCTTATTTAATTGAATTTTTATCTTGGATTCAGATGTCCCATTCTCCTAATGAACTAACCCAGCTGCTAACCCTGGTGTTTGTTCAATTTTAATCTTGGCTGGCTTGCAATAACTAGGATTTTAACAAGAATGAATGCGAATTTGGTACAACCAAACGAAGAAAACCTAAGCTGGTTGTGAATGGGTATCTATTTGTACAAGACAAGTGTAGAAATGACTTATTTTAGCTCATGTAACATGACAGCTCATGATACACGCGACAGTCTTTCTCAAATAACTCAGGATGAGGCATACTCCCACTCCACTCCACCTTTCCATTCCCCCAGACCGTCTCTTTCCTTTCCTTTCGACCTGCTTATCTCCCTGATCGGGTGTTTTTGTTTTGTGTTCTGCCTTACTTTTCACTAGCATCATCGGTTTCTACATTTCTCAAATTTTTATTGATTTTTACAATTTTTAAAAGTTTTTTAAAAGTATTTTAAAAATATTTTGTATCTGCTTTTCACAGCTTTGTTCCACCTTTTTAACCCAAAAATGTAGCTATTAAAAATTGCATTGAATTAAAAACTGCATTGAATTAAAATTTTGCATTGAATTTTTACAAGTATCAGTTTGTATCTGCTTTTTATAGCTTTTGTTCCACTTTTTTAACCAAAAAATGTTGCAATTAAAAATTTATTTGAATTCAATTGAATTAAAAAGAAAATTTTGTCGGCCCCCAGCCAGGCCGGCTAAAAATGGTTTCTTTTTGCCTAAAACATACTTAACCTGATAATTTTAGCATTACATTTCCCAAATGTGATGTTCTCCTGGAAGTTTCTTCCGGTGCGCAGACGCCTGCTTGCGCATGCGCGACGCAGTCCTCCCTTATAAAAGCGAGAGCGCGGACGCTTTCGGCATTCATTTTACTCTGAATATGTCAGGCGGTGACTCGAGAGGGAAGGCAGGGGGGGAGTTAGGTTAAGAATGTTTTAGGCAAAAAGAAACCATTTTTAGCCGGCCTGTCTGGGGGCCGGCAAAATGTTCTTTCTTTATTACCAAAACATACTAACCTAATAATTTTGGCATTATCAGTTGACCTCATCAAAATTGGTGGCGGGCACCGCCTGACGGGCGCCCCGGGATGCAAGCAGGCTTAGTCCCCAAACACGTTTTATCTGGAAGAGAAAAAATTTGCACACTTTATTCAGAACAGTTGTAAACAGGAACTTGGATCTCTTTCGTAGGGATTGGTGGCACTGGCAAGGACCGTTTGTGGCTCTTGCTTCCATCTGGATGGCTTGTTTCTTCCATGGATGGCTTGCGTCTGCTTCGTTCTGAGTGCTTAAAGGGCCACAGTTCTGGCTGCGACGATTGGTCCCAGCCGGTGTAGTCCTGATTCTTCTCTTAACATGTCCCTCAGGTGGTGGGAGGTGAAGGTTGATTGGTGGCGCCACGATGCTACTGCTAGGATTTCTTCGATCGGGGTGGCGTTGTGGTGGGCCCATGATGTGGAGATTGCTCTTACCTCATGTGCCGTCACCCTCATGCTTTTACTCATGTTTTGTTTATCTTAAGCTGCTTCGATTGTTTTTCTTATCCAGCGTGACACCATAGCGGCTGAGGTTTCCCCGTTCTGGAGGTCGACGGGGAGAAAGAGTTGGTTTCTTCCTTTACGAATGTCTTCATGCTGTGTTCGGGCTAGGTAGAAGCGTAGTGCCCTGACTGGGCAGAGAAGGCGTTCAGGTTCGTTGCCTACGAGGTTGGAAAGGGCAGGAAACGTGATCGGTTTTGATGGTTCCAATGGTTTTTGTGTTTTTGCTCTGAAGGATGCCCTTGGGTGTAGTGTGACAGAGGAGATGTTAGGGCCGAAAATGCAGTAGGCTGGGTCTGCAGAGAGGGCTTGGATTTCAGAACATCTTAGGCTGGCTGCTAGGTTTACGAGGAAGACAGTTTTGCGGGTCATGAGATGAAGAGAGGTGTCTTGCATGGGTTCATATGGTTCCTCTATAAGAGATCGTAAGACAAGGAAGTCGGTTACGGTTCGTCTGGTTGTAGGGCGTTCGTTTTCGAATGAACGTAGTAATGCTGAGATGCAATAGTCGTCTAATAACTTGGTCCTATTGGCGGCTTTGAAGACTGAGTTTAAGGCGGAACGATAGATGAGGATAGTTGACCCTTACAGCTTGTCGATGTTGAACAGGTCTGTGAAGAATTTCAGGAGGTTGGGTAAAGGGGGGTCGATTGGATTTGTATGTTTCGTGATACACCAATGAATCCACTTTGACCAGTGACTGTCGTCCTGCGGTTGGTAGAGTCCCTGGTTGCTTTTGAAGCGATGCGTTCCGCCTCTTCTTGATGAATTCCAGCCTTCTTGAGGAGTCTGACGATAGTAGCCACCCATGTAAGTTGGAGTTGGCGAGGTTTGGGTGTAGCTTTGATCCTTTCTGTTGTGGAAGAAGATTTGGAAGAAGAGGTAGACTTCTTGGAGTGTCGACTGCTAGGTCTAGGAGGAGTGGGAACCTTGCTGCTGATGGCCAGAAGGGGGCTATTAGGAGGAATAGACTCTGGCTTTCTTCTATTTTCTGAAGGACTTGTGGTAGTAGCTTGAAGGGTGGGAACAGGTAAGCAAATAGATTGTGCCATGGAAATGTCAGGGCGTCGACAGCTATTGCTCCTTCTTCCGGTATCGGGCTGATGTAGTGGGGAAGTCTGGCATTGTGCTTTGTGGCGAATAGGTCCAGCATCGGTGTGCCCCAGATGTTGAAAAGAGATTCGCAAATGGATTTCTTGAGGCACCATTCTCCTGATGGTGGTTTCCGGCGAGATAGAGAGTCTGCCATCACATTCCTGTTGCCTGGGATGTGTAAGGGCAGTAGGGCGATGTTGTTTGGGATGCACAAATTGAAGATCTCAGAAATCAGGTAGTATAGAGATCTTGATTTCGTTATTCCTTCCTTTCGGATGTAGGCCAGGGCTATCGTGCTGTCGGCTTGGATGTGGATTACCTGATTTTGGATGTGTGGGAGAAAGTGTTGAAGGGCAAGGTAGATTGCCCGTAGTTCGAGGATGTTGATGTGGTCTTCGCACGATGAGATATCCAGATTGTTTAGGTGTGCACCCCAGCCGACTTTCGATGCATCTGTAGAGATGAGGAGGTCGGGTGGAGGTTCATGGAGGGGCAGAGATTTCGTAAGGTTTGTTATGTCGGACCAGCATAATAGGGTTTCAAAGGGAAATTCCTTCCCGAAAATGGGCTCTTGTTTGTCTTGTTTTGTTGGTTGATTGCCCAGTTGTCTATGCGGTGATGGTGGAGGTGCCTGACCATCCTTCGGCCGTTAGGGACGAGATTCGCCATCGCATCCATCTCTCCGATGAGGAAGTTTAATTCCCGGGGGAAGAAACTTTATTGTTTCCGAAAGAGTCGGATGTGAAGGAGGAGATCTTCTACGCAGTCTGGCGAAGGGCAGATCCGGACCGTTTGTAGATTGAAAGAAGCCCCGAGGAATGTGAACAGTTGGGCTGGTGAAAGCCTGGATTTTGCTTGGTTTACCCCAAACCGCAATTTGTTTAACAGGGAGATGGTCTTGTCTCTGTTCAGTTCCAGCTTTTGGGGGTCTTGGTTGTTCAGAGCCCAGTCGTCCAGGTAGGTGCTGGCTTGTATTTGGTGTTGGTGAAGATATGCCAGAATTGGTTTTAGAACCATTGTGAATATTCTTGGAGCAGCATTCAGGCCGAAGGGAAGGCAACAGAATTCGTAGACCTTTCGGTTGTAGATGAAGCAAAAGAGGTGGGTAATTGAAGGGTGAAGTGGAATGTGAAGGTAGGCGTCTCCCAGGTCGATCGTAACCGTCCAGTCGTTTTGTTGGAACGAAAGACGAATGGTCTCTAGTGTTTCCATTTTGAAATGTTCGTTGTGAATGTATTTGTTTAGAGGTTTCATGTTGAATATTAGATGGGAGCCTCCTGACTTCTTGGGCCGGCTGAAGATTGAACTGTAAAAGCCTGGACCCGGGCTGTGGCATTCCTTGATGGCTTCCTTTCGTAGGAGTTCCGAAACTTCAAATGAAAGGGACTCCGATGCTGGAGGGGTGAAGTTCCAAGGAGGGGACGTTTTTAAGGGTGGTTGAGTCAGGAACGTTGGACGAAAGCCGTGTTTGATTATTGAAAGTATTTCTGTGTTGCGGGTGAGGTCTTGCCAGGCAGGGAGAAAGTGACGGAGTCTTGCCCGACTGGAAGGCGCCTGGCGTCATTGTTGGTTTTTGCGAAAGGAGCTCCTGCCCCCTGGTGACGAGATGCGGCTGCGTCGATCTGGAGTTGCGGCTCGTTTCTGTTGGTTGCGCTGGCCGGAATGGGAGCGTGGAGTGTCGGACAGAAAGGGCTGAGGGTTCCTCGGCTGAAAGGGCATGTTATCATTCGGTTTGGTTAACGAAGGAGAAGGAGTTATTTTGTTCCATTCGTTCGCCGAAGAGCGGGGATTTGGTTGTCTGTTCCTCTGAAAGGGAGGATTAGACGTTGTGTTATGTTTTGGTTTGGGTTTTCGTGAGATATCCAGATGTGGTGCGAGAGTCGGGATGAGACCACGAAACAGGGTGTCCGACTCGTGAATGGGTTGGTTGTGGAGCCGGTGGTGAGTGAGACGTTCAGGTTGTTTGCGGATGAAAGAGCTATTTCCCGAAGGAGAAGCGTGTTGTTGAAGAGGGCTCTGGTAGCCCAGTTGAGGGAATGGTAACCAGCGAAGCTTGCCTTTTGGAAAAGTTGAGAAATCAAAGATAAAAGATTGCGTATTTCATCTGGGCTTGTGTCTGTGGAAAGTTTCTCGCACAGGGCGTTAACGACTGTGTTAAGGACGTCAGATTGTGATGCCACACGAAGGTTTAGGCGAAGGCATTTGTCATTTTCTTATAATACGAAGGTTGGGATTTCAGCTTTCTTGGGGATGGAAAGGGCTGTTCCGAAGTCCATCTTCACTTCACTGCAGAGAAATTCGCATTCGGAATAAGTGTCAAAGTTGTGCGGATTAGTGGCGCCGTCCCCGAGAGGGCAGAAGAAGCTGCTTTCACGTCAGGGGCGAGGGGCCGGTGGATCCTTGTCGAGGATAAGTGGGTCGCCTTTGCCAAGAAGGGATCCTTCATTGCGAAGGAGGCATGTGAGTAGCATGGTAAATTGGCCAAGCAGGTTACGTGGTTTGGCGTCTTCGTCACGAAGGGCGAAGCCAAAACCGGTTTTGAGGCCTCTGTTAATGACCGGGGCATCAGTAGACTGTGAGGGCTTGAAAAGGAAACAGTCTGGTACTGTCTCTTCGACTGTTTTAAGAAAGGATGCCAAAGGCAGTGTTGGATTGTCTGTGGAGTCATCTGGGAAATGGATGCGTCTTTCGGCTGGCAAACCGCCAGTGGGCGATGGAATCCCTTTTAGAGGAAGTGGGTCTTGGTGAAGAAGCCTTTTGGAGAAAGGAGAAGTGGCCCTTCGTTTTAATGCAGCAGCAGGAGGCGAAGGGGCAGAAAGCTTATGGCCTTCGTTGCTTGACGTGGAAGCAACCCAGGCTTGGGTGCGGGCGTGGTGGGCAGAAGATGTGCACGATGGCGGAGGCATCGGGTTATTCTTCAGCTTACGAACGGCATTGTGAACAATGTCTTGGACTTCACTACGAGTGATGCTGTATCCCTTTCGGGATGAGTTGGATGAAAGATCCAAGGAAGAATTGCGGGTGGCCGACCGAAAGGCAGCTGACGCACGACGGATTGGCTTCACGATAGTTGTCCTTCGCTACTTGAAGATCCAGGCGAAGGGAAGAAAGGTCCAAGGGGCCGAAGGCAGAGTCCGTTGGCCAGCTTGAAGTGGAGATTCCGAAGGGACGATTTCTTCGACGAAGGGAGCGTCGGTGAGAGTGGCAGTAGGAGCCGGTCCACCGGCTAGGTCAAGAGCAGAAACCCATCGGGCGCCGAGGACGAAGGGAGTAAGAGCACGAGGGAGATCAGCCAATGAAGCGGGAGCTTCAGGAGTGGCGGCCTTCGTCGGTCTTGAAATCCAAATTCCGTGCGAAAGGAGAACCTTCAGAGAAGTGACACGTAGACGTACTTCTGGAGGAAAATAAATGCAGAAAGCGTCCGCGCTCTCGCTTTTATAACAGTGGAACATGCAAGCAGGCGTCTGCGCACCGGAAGAAACCTCCAGGAGAACATCACATTTGGGAAATGTAATGCTAAAATTATCAGGTTAATATGTTTTCGCAATAAAGAAATTGAATTTCAAAATTAAAAAAACCCTTTTATTTTTTTTAATTCTCTTAGCCCCCTCTTCAATTTTCTATATATGCTTTTTCAACAGCTTTGTTCAGCTTTGTTAACATAAATATCATCTTTGTAAACTATTTGCATTATTAAAACTTTTTAAGGTTATTAGCGCCAGTCACAGTGCAGTGGTCCGGGTTACCACTGCGTCACCGCTTTTTTAGGGCAGTATTTAGGAGTGTAGTTAGATGAATTTCTAACGTGGACTGAGCATGCCAGGTTGCTTCGTGAGAAATTAGAGCCGCGATTGCCGTTGCTTCAGGCTCTTGCATGCCATCATGACGTCCGCAGGGGTGCCTTGCTGGCGGCGTATCGCATTCACGTACGGGCAACGCTGGATTATCATCTTCCGTTTTTAGCGAGAAACCAGCGTCATTTGCGAGGCTTGCAGGTGTGTGTAAAGAACTGTTTGAGGACATTATCTAGGTGCCTTGTGACAACGCCAGTCCAAGCGCTTTGAAGCCTCCACATCAGGGTAAATGAGAAGCTTGCTGTGCTCTGTCTGCATAACATCAGTAGAGGAGCGTGTGACCCGGTTGCAAGAATTCTTCTTGATTATGCGAGCATGTCCAGAGACGACTACAACTGGCTAGGCATGGTAGGTTGTGGTGTGAACCTTTTGAGGTTACAAACATTAGCACCTCTAGTGAGGGTTGCTGTTGCGCATCCACCCTGTCTGTGGATTTGGTGTCCGGCGGTGTTTACCAGATATAGTTATCAAGCGTGCAGGGTGTTTTGTGACGCGTCTTATGGTCACGAGCAGCAGTGTGGAGGGGTAGGTGTTACCATCCAGGAACTGAAGCACACCGTTTGCAGGAAGCTCCGGGATGTCTCATCTATTGTATGCGCTTGATGTGGTAGCTGATCTGCACTTGCCTCGAGTTGAGATTCTGACGGATTCGCGGTCAGCCCTTTCTGCCTTGCAAGAGACAGCTAGATCTCTATCTGTGACTGAGCCAATGGTTTTCAGCATATGCTGGAAGCTTTGGACTACCATGCAGTCGAGCTATTTAGTAGTTAGGTGAGTCAAAGATCACTGTGGTGATTCGGGCAATGATAGCGCAGATGGAGCTACCAGGGAAGCGGCCAGTCACACAGTTGTTTGTGTTGACCTCACTTTGTCAGTGAGGGGCAGAAAGGGAGCCAGCGTACGTAGGCGTTGCAGGTATGGAATCATGAGTGGTCGCAGCGCGTAACAGGTTGCACCCTCTTTGGGATTCACCCAACTTGCGCTTATAAAAACACACTTGACGTGCTCCCTTTCTGGATAACCAGAATTCTGTCGCTTCTCAGGACTGGCCAGAATTCTGTCACATCTCAGGACTGGCCATTGTCTTCTCCTGTTGCACAGGGTACGAATGGGTTGAAGTCTCTCATCAGCTTGTGCCTGCGGTGAGCAGTCAAGTGTGTCGCATCTGTTGTTACACTGCTCGCAATGGACAACGGAGCGCAGGAAAATTCTTCATTGGGTTCGGGATGCGTCGTCAGCAGACACGCTTTTGCGAACATGCTGTCAAAAACAGGATATTCGGCATCTCCCGAGTGTTGCCCTGTTTGTGAAAGCAACCTGGTGTATCATTTCGAACATCATAATTATATATAAGGTTGCTAAATCGGTTCAATCTGTAGCCTACAATCGTAGGGATATTCAATTCTGGTTCACTGACAGAACCCAGAAAAGCAGTAATAAAAATCGTCACGTTTCCGTGAAAGTAGTTGTTACGTTAAAAAGTCGTTCAGGTTTATACGGTTGTTGTTTTGGTTGAATTTAGATGAGATTAACACATTGGGTTAACAGTATTAACAGTCGACGGATTACGCTCACTTCCGGCAGGGCTTTCCTGGCTATGGACAAAACGTGCGATCTATTGCCAACTTCGAAAACTATAAGCCCCACTCTGGTCAAAGTCATAGTGTGAAGCCAGAGCAGAGTTTACTGATGGGCATTCGCAGTGTTAAAGGTACCAAACTGTCTCCAGATGGATTAATTTGGCTCGGTAGTTTCAGAAGACCCTCCTTGCTCCACTCTCAGTCGTTTTGCTTTTTATATGTATCTTTACAAAGACACAGGTGTATCCTTTCGAAAATTCAAGTATAGTTCAAAATTCGAGTGTGACTAGTTTAGCCCTAAAAACTAATCCATCCAAAGGATTTAGATCCTTGTGCTAATACGTCTTTCCAAAGAGTAGTCGGATTCCTCAGATTTCAGATACTGCAAAGAAGTACTCGTTCTATCAAAAAATACATACAAAGAGAAGGTCTCACTCCTTCTAAACATTTAAAAACCAACACAGAATATTCTTTATTTCTGCGATGACTGTTCAGCAGAGAGGATCTGGCTTCTGCTTCTTAAAATACCCACGCTGAGTACTTGGTTCGCTCCTGATATATCGCCACAACAGAGAAAGAATCTGACTCCTCTTCAGTCTATGAATACTCTATGAAAGCTAGACAGACAAGGTTTACTACGTACTTATCTTGTTAACATTTGCACATATAATTTGGCTCTTCCTTCTATCTATAGTCTGAAGACAGCTTTAAAGGATTCTGCTCCTTAGTGCAGGTGTGACTCTACTCTAGCCTGTAGGATCTGGGTCTTCTTTAGCTATAGGCAGCTGTAATGCAAGATCCGGGTCTATTCAACTGTTAGACGGCTACAATACAGGATTTGGGACCATCTTCAGCCGTATAGCTATCTACAATGCAGGATCTTGGTTTCTTCAGCCGTTTAGCAGCTGTGAATACAGGATCCAGCTCTTCTTCAGCCATTCGGCAGCTACAATGCAGGACCCGGATTTCTGAGCCGTTGGACAGCTATTATGCAAGACAGGGTTCTTCTTCAGCATAGGCAGCTACCAGGCCTTCTTTAGTCATTAGGCATCTATATTGCAGGGTTAAGATCTTCTTCATCAATTAGGCAGCTACAATATAGGAACAGTGGCCAAATTCAGGCGTGTAGCTAGCTCCAATACAGGAGACAGGTCCTCTATAGCCGTTAAGCAGCTACAATACAGTATATGGCTATTTTTTAGGTCGTGTCTTATGCCATTAGGCAGCCACAATTTAGGACACGGAAGCAGCTAGATTACAGGATTGCAGCTCTTTCACAGCCGCATAACTTCAATACATAAACCTAACTTCCTTATTTTTTTTTTGATTTTTGGTTGGTGTATGAAGTTTAATGTTGCTTTCAGCTTATGAGTTACTTCACAGGTAAGTTGGACCATCGGGCAGGAACTCATACTTTTGGAATGGAACTGATCTAAGGGGAAGCTCTCGACAGCTATCGCTTTACCCATATAGGTCACGTGATTGCTATGACACGCCCATTTATAGAACAAACAACATCGTTCGAACAATAATGAGTCGACCACTGTTGTAGCCGTGGTTACAGTTGATCTTAACGTGTATTCTCTTCCTGCACGTACTCCCAAGATTATACTCCGCTAGGCTACGTGATGCCGTAGTTGCTGATTACGTCATATTCTCTCACAATTTGTAATCACTCCGCTGAACCTGGCGAATTTTTTATGGGACAAAAAAGGGATAAATTCTATCCCCACTAATTACGTTGAAATCCGATTTTGTTGTAAAAGCAACTGAAAGAAAGAAAAGACAACTGCCCCGACTGGAACTCGAACCCAGGACTTCCCGTTTACTAGTCGGGCGCTCTAACCACTGCGCTACTGGGATCTTGCATTATTTCTAGTGTGGAGGCCAAGAAGTTGCTTTCCCTCCTTGTATGTATGTTTGTGATCTCTAGGTCACCACTGAGAAGATTGAACAGCTACTTAGCTCGGCTGGAGCCTGTAGCCAGTAACCGCCCCGTTAGCGCAGTGGTTAGAGCGCCTGGCTAGTAAACGGAAAGTCCTGGGTTCGAGTCCCAGTCGGGGCAGTTGCCTTTTCTTTCTTTCTCAGACTGGTGTATTGTGTATCATCACAAGGCCAGTCTTTAATGCAGACTGCTTGCTTCGTTTACCCTTTACCTTGCGATTTCTTTATTTATTATAAAATATGATATTTCGTCCAAAATTTGACCTTCGTTGACCCCTTAAGCTGCCTTTCAGTCAGGGCTATCATATCCAGAAATGTCAAGAGTAGTATTAAAGTATGTTGCGCCACATTTATACACTCTTTTCCTGTTGTAAAAGCAACGGTTTACCAGAAAATGACAAAAGTGATTTTTCCTCCAAAATTTGACCTTTTGATCTCTGTTTGACACCTTAGAGCCCCCGCGCACTAGCGGTCAGGTCGTGCGTATAGTTGTCGTCAGGGCCATAAAACATACCTGCTATACCTGCATTGAAGAGGTTAAAAAAGAATCTGAGTTAATGCAGAAACGTCAATTAAATGTTTCCAAAGCAAACCTTGTTAAGAATTCTGCCGTTTTCATTGTTTGAAAGGTACAGTAACAACACTTTACAAACCTAGATTATTCAGTCTTATTTATGTAATAGATATCTGTGAACAAGACCCTTTAACCTGAAATTAATGATAAACGGACAGTCCAAATAGCGAGGGGTGGTGAAATCGCACGAGCTTGATAAGCGCGAGTGTGATTTTGCCACCCTGAGATATTTGGATTGTCCGTTTAGAGGAAAAGATCAATTATTTCAGGTTTACCGGGTCTTGTTCACGGATATGTGTTTTAATGCTAAGGTGTGACGTCAAGCTAACTTACCGGATTTATTTAAGTTTTTAAAGATTTTTGTTTGTAAATTGTATTCGTGAATCATGAATTTAAGAATTTTTACATATGACTTATGTAAATTTCTTAATGGGAGCCTCCGGGTGAGAAGTTTCCTGTGTACGAAGTCGATGCAACGGGAAGAGACGTTCCGTTCCGTTTAATTACCGATGTTTGTGTTTTAAGGTAAAACTATATTTTTTTCCTACTTTAATAGTTTAAATAAGATGAGATATTCGCTTGTGAGTCTCGTAGGTTTTTAGGTATATTTCAAAGTGTCAGTAGCCTAGTTTTCGTATCGTCGTGACAAAAGGTTGCCGAGTTGGGTCTTCCTCCATGGGTGGGGGCATCGCATAGTACGCGAGGTTTTTTCCCGTATTAGTACAAAAAATGTCGCAGATTGCAAATGTGCCTGTTTATGCTGGTTGCAATGGGGTGTGCTGGTTGCAATGGGGTGTGCTGGTTAATTTGTGTTGTGTACGGTAGTTTTCCAAAGTCGGTCATTGTATGTCACGTGGTGGAGCAGGGGTCGTGTAGACCCCGAAAAAAGTATTAGATTATCACAAAAGTGTGGGTTATCAAAATTAACTCACTGTGACGTGTGTGGGTTTTCAGATTAACCATATATAACGACTACACTTTTAGCATGGGCAGGTGTTAGCGTGACGTCACCACCGTGCATATGATATTAATTTGTAAAAACAAGTTTGTAAACTGCAATCGATTAATTTAATTCGCAAAGAAAAATTGTGTATAACAGTGAGAAAAACAGAATTTAGTTAAGATGAGCTTTAACAAAACGTGTCATGCTGAAGAATGACGACGAAAAAAAAGCTAAAATTATTACAAGCTGTTGCAAATGTGCTATCCGGATGCCAAACAAGGGTACCAGAATGCTTCCGCTTCCGGAACAGAACTCCCCTAGACCCCAGTCAAAGGCGGCTTTAAGGTAAAATATTGGGGGCAGGTGAGACTAAAATTTTCGGCTTTTTTTTTGGAGTTTTTCTGCTTTCTTCATTTTTTAGTCCCGTCACCCAATAATGAGGTTCATTTTCACGACTCAGTTTTTTGGTGCTTTTCCCCCCCCCCCCCCCCGAATTATTTGTTGCACTTCTCCTAGTTGGCCTTGCTGAACCTCTTCTAAATACTTACTACCCTTGCTGCACTACAACAAATTTAAAAGTACATTTCCGTATGTTAATAATCAAAGCAATAGTAGTTGACTCTTTTCTATATTTTACTAGCATTTTCCATTTTTCAATTCAAATTGTCTCACGAATAATCAGTTGAGAGATCGTCGATCGGCGTTTGCCTGGTTTGTACGGTAAAGTGGCGCGATATTAGCAACGGAGTACCTTGCGTGTATACGCTCCTACTTTCTAATAAAAGGTGCACCGCAGGCAGCCGATCCCATTATCTGACAGTTTCGCTCCCATCATCACAACATGAAGACTGCATTGTCCTTCGTCGCAGTGTTGTTGGCTGTTCCTCTTGCAGTGGATATGGCAGGGGGTAAAACGCCTCTGACCGACGAAGAGCTCAGAAAGGAACCTATTACGGGTTATGTGATAACTGGTTTAGCTAAATATGAGGAACTGAAAGCAGCTAGTGACGGACCTGACTGTGTTGAGTACACGCCAGAAGTTTTATCAGGAACAAAACAGGTAAATATAATTTCAAAAATTACGTTTTGCTTCTGGGTTATAGTGTGGACGGGTTGTCTGCTAAATTGTTTATGAGGAAGAAAATCCGTAATGGATTACCACTCTTTGAATTAAAAAAAAAGTAAAAAACAAACAGAAAAATAATCTAGATAGACCTAACTAAAGGAAACTAACTTAATCGTGAAATTACTTCTCCACTTACCAGCTGTCCTACCATATGAAAAAAAAAACTCCAGCCAGGGCCCCCACTTCAAAGTTACGGGCCTGGGACTAACTACAATAGCACCCCCCCCCACCCCCGACTGAAATCGTAATAAAATTACACTATGTTATATTATTCGTCGGCCATTAATAATTGTGCTTCACGGGTTGGCTCATTCGTTAAACCAGGCTGCTTACGTTTGAAGGCTTCTCTGCCTAACAAGCTGACAGGTTTGCACTGCAGTGCTTCTGCTCCGTGGTTGTTGCCGTTTT
>JAHWFP010229815.1:3684-19086 GCA_023313725.1 Lithobius niger | reverse complement strand
CCCGGTTGTGGGGGCCCTTGCTCTGGCTGGCTACAGATGCGCAGGATGTACTTGAATTTGCAACAAACGTAACAGTGCTGCAATGCAAAGATCGGTGTATGAATGAGTTTCTGTTCACTTCGGACATAATTTTTTTTTATATACAGGGTGGGGCAGAAAGGACGGAACACCCTTGGCAATCAAAGATGAATAATGTTAGGATAATGAAACTTTGCATGGTATGTAGGCGAACGGGGGCCAACTAACCAAGAATCGATCACTGACCTTGACGCATATTTTCAAGGTCATCGTGATGCTAACTTTTTAACTATGCTTCGTAGAACTCCAGTTTAAATTAGAAACTTGTAGACATTGGCAAGGCATGGCCATTGCAAAAAAACAGAACGAAATTCGGTTCGCTAGTTTAGGAGTTACGAAAATTGCAAGCATCATTTTGTTGTGCTGACTGAGTGGCTTTCCTGCCAAACAGTGAGTGTAAAATTAAGTCCAGTGGTCCTCAAATTACATGAAGCATGCTTGGAAACAAACAGCAACTGACACACTGATGACTCGACACTAGCTCAACACAATTTGCTACATTACACGTATAAACAGAATGGTGCTGCAAACTACAGCATCTTATGCAAGTTAGCATAGTTTAGTCACCGTGGTCGTCTAGAAATGAAACTAATGTTGTTCCTCCCTCAGGTTAACATTTCTGATTTTGTTTCAGAGCTGATCACGGTTAATGAATTATGCCAATTTGCATATGCTGCCAACACCATTACCTACCAATACAATGCATGGTGTACGAAAGAGCCTGACAGAACTGTTTGGCAGGAAAGCCACTCGGCCAGCACAACAGAATGATTCTTGTAATGCCCGTAACTCCTAAACGAACGTACCGAATTTCGTTCTGTTTTTTGCATTGGCCATGCCTTGACACTGTCTACAAGTTTCTAATTTACACTGGGGTTCTACGAAGCTTAGTTAAAAAGTTAGCATCACAATGACCTTGATAATATTCGTCAAGGTCAGTGATCGACACATGGTTAGTTGGCTCCCCGTTTGCCTACATACCATGCAAAGTTTCATTATCCTAACATTAACCATCTTTGATTGCCAAGGGTGTTCCGTCCTTTCTGCCCCACCCTGTATATAGAAAGTTTATTTCTCAACATTGCTTCCCGAAATCCGTAGACGTGTGTGGGTTGTATTATACATATTTACATACATTGTGTTACATGTGAATATGATTGTAGGTACACATTCATTCATTAGTAAAATGCTATGATCAGTAATGCTTGGTTAAAGCATAATGATCAAAATAGTGGTAAAAATTTAGAATTAAAAAAACTTTGGGAAACGCAGGATGCATTAAGTCAATGCAAGACGAGACTTGGCACAAAATGGAGGGTCTGGGTTCGTTCCTGGCCTCAACACCGCACCCCCCCCCCCCTCCCCACCCTTACCGCATTCGGGAAGAGAAAGGTCTCGGAAATGTGTTGTGCTCGTGTCGATTGGGGCTGTAAAAAGATCATAAGTATTTCCTAGCAAAATTGTTTCTCTCCGACAAGAAATAACCTTAGCACTTGAAAGTATACGTTAATTCGACTATTGCCTTTACTTCACAATATCGGTATTACTTGCCCTTTTTGACCCACGTCGCTATGACTCTTGGGTTAGATTTTAGTTTGTCACAACTTTATACCACTTCTGATACTACCTACCAACTCGAATTAGGCCAAGTGCGTGGTGCTACATATATCGTAAGCATTCTCGATTGGCCGCAGCGCCCTCGTCGTGCGGCTTGGTCGTCTAGTGCACGGGGGCTCTAGTGCGGCGTGGCTGGGTCCACAGCCACCTACAGTAAAGGCCGGATCAGATCAAGACAAATTCGGCAAGTAAAATCAACCATTGACATAGAAGGAAGCGCCAGTTTGCTAGGTGCTACCATTTCTACACCAAGCGGCGAAATTTCAAACTAACCGACCAGGGTTCCAAATTCTGTCAACAGATGTGCGCCACTTGGCAAACATGCCGCGTCGTTATTTGATTTGCCGTTTTGCGGAGCATTGTGGGAAGCATAGATGATACGGCCTTTACTGTAGGTGGCTGTGCCAGGTCACTGCGGCCAACGAGAATGCTTACGGTATATGTATATGTGTACACTTGGCCGCAGCGGCCAGACAGTCGCGGCGGCTACTGGGATCCCAGGCGGCGCGCAGGCGACCACAGGACGACCATACTTGCTCCGTGTTCATTTTTCACCACGTGATCGAGATTATCAATGAAAAACGGACGTGGTCGCGCGGCCTAGTCGTCATGTTTTTTGGCCGCACGACGTGGTTGCCCAGTGCATGGGAGCCCTTAGGCCGCCCGCGCACTGAGCGACTTGGCTGCGCGGCCAGGATGCTGCAGCCAATGAAAATAATTAGTGCGTGGTTTTACATAAACGGTAAGCATTCTCATTGACTGCAGCGACCTGGCCGCGCGGCCAAGTCGCTCAATGCGCGGGCGACTTTAGTCTTTTGTCCACGGTGATGTGCAGGGAAAACCAACTCTCATTCTTCCGTCTCGTACTTTTCACGCCTAAATTGCAAATTTTCTTTTTATTTTATGACAAGACGAATCCAAATTTTACGACAAATTTACGACAAATAGTTATGTTAGTTTTCATTTTTAATCCACTTAGGAAAATTTTAAAACCACCTTTTTTGTTTTTAACACACTTGGCGTTGAGGAGGCAAGGGGGGGCTTTGGTTGGATAAAATGAAAATGTGCGCTACAATTTTTTTATGACATCCTCAAAGAAAAAAAAAATCCAAAAACTCTAAAATTTTTCCCCCCCCCCCCCCCCCGGCCAACTTAGGTGCAAAATAACCTGACCTACCCCCTCATACCAAAATCTTAATTCAGACTGACACGTTTCCAAATGTTTGAAAATGCATCACATTTTCAATGAAAGGTTCAACTCATGTTCTTGAAAATACTCAAAGAGGTGGTTTTTTAAACCGTGTTTGTAATCCATACTTTTCTTTAGAAGACAGAAGTTAGTCTTTAAAACCTTGTAAACATTACAAGAGGGGAAGAAAAGTCATCTTTAGAAATCTTGAATTCCTTATGGGTCACATACGATTGTAGTTCGTACTCTTAGTGTGAATTTGTTTACAGCATTTTCTAAAAAATTCTATTTCTTTATGATATTTATGACATAAAACAAAAATGTGTGACAAATTTATGACATTTCGTTACAATTCAAACATCTTATGAATTGTATGACAAGTGGAAACCCAGAATACACCAGTTTGAAGTTTTTTTTTTCGCATTTACAAATTCACTGTCGATGGAAAACATGGCGTGTTAGACAGTAAACATTTTCCAGTTAAATTGTGTGATGCAAGTTTAAGTGTTGAACGAAGTTCGCTATGGAGTCAACATTGTCAACTTCCGTAATGCTGTTGCCGCTGCTCACTTGTCATCCTTGGTAGTTCACAACCTGGTCGTTGTATCCGTTGATTTCTTAGTTGCTGATTTTACAGATAAACTGTATTACCGAACACATGGTCTTCCAGAGCTGCAAACGTTATATGCCCAGGAAATCACGTTAATGATAAAGTATACTTAAACTGCACTAAATATTAGAACGGCTCTTTTGTGAAAGGTTCTTTTGTGAATTTTATGTACGGTATGTATACTTCTTTCTCCTTCCTGGCTATTCACACCAGAGAAATAATTTTTACGTTTGACGGCCGTTTTGCAATCTCAAATTTCCCCATTTCATAATGAATCATCTTGACCAATCGCAGTAGGATATGATGTTTTATGATGGGTTTGTTTGCCTTCTGTAGAATATCCCGGTTCCGACCTTGGGGCAGTCATTTTTCTTTTGTTAACTTTGACAATAAAGAAAACTTTACCCAGAATATGAAAAGACGACGACTTATTTGAGCGTAGGTCCTTAAAGTGGCACTATCACCGACTGAAATGCGAACGAAAATACCGTGGCGCCATCTAGCGGCAATGATATTGTTAACCTGTATAACTTGCTCCCAGGTGCACGAGGACGAACCGAATTTTCACGCAATCATTAAGGATGGCGTGGCTTGTTTGTTTCGTTAAATGAAGATGCCGTTATGCATTCCTTCGCTTGGTGCATGCAAGTGCTAGATAGTACTACATAGCGCTAGATGTTGTCAGATTTCGTCTGCTTTCAATCGGTGATAGTGCCACTTTAATCTTGGTTCACTGGGGGTCTGGTGGCTGTTATACGATGACACTGCCTGATCCTCCATATTGATAGTATCATATCAAAAACCAAAACTGGTAAAAAGGGGCCGCCAAGTTCCGAATGGTTCGGCCCTTCAAAGGAGTGATATCAACACTCCAAAACCTGGCAGTGAGGTGACGCCGACAGGCGAAGCGACAAAACCGTGCGTGAAAACAAAAAGCAACGTGGAAAAAAGCCACAGAAAAAAGCCTGGAAAAAACAGATAAAGAAAAGCACTCACGGAAAAAGGCCGAATTGTTTTACCGATTTTTCTTTTCTATTTTTGGTGTTGTTTTTGTTATAGGTTAGGTTAGGCAGTTGCCTTGGCTCGAATTTCACCAGGAAACGATTTTTTCCTTCGGTTTTTTTCGCTGCTTTTTATTCCGCGGTTTTCTTTTCCGTCGGTTGTTTTTCCAGGCATTTTCCCCCTAGATTCAATAAAACTATATAAACTTCTGAGCCCTCTGAAAATATAAATATACTAGGAAACAGGCTTTGGGCCTATTGTAGGCGGAGCGAAGAAAGATTTATTTTAAATTTGTATTTCCTCTCATTATAATGGCTGTGCAATGTTTGCTAATGGTCCTTAAAAAGCTCGGGGCAATGTTCATTCGGCTACAGTTGAGCTGAAGCTTTTTGCTGGTGTTTTTTACATTTTAGCTAGGCTACGTTTGATATTAATTTTAAGATACTTTCGTTTGCACCCATATTTAGTATCCGTTTCGTTATTTGCAGCCTCTTTGCGCCGTCGCCGCCGTTGTAAAATACAACGTTAGCCGCCGTGGTTAAGCTGGCAAAGAACGTGCCACCGTGGTTAAGCTGGCAAAGAACGTGCCACCGTCAATAATGCTTACATTGTTTATATTTATTGCAGAGTATCTTTCCTAGATTTAAAATATTAACAATAAAGCATTTAATTGCAAGCTACACAATCACCAGTAACGATAGTACTTCACAACAATCAAAAGATTCGAAACATCCGCGGCTCTCTACGCTGCCTTCTACGACAATGTTGAAGCGCACACCTCTGGCACGTACTGCAACGCCAAACGCTAATTTTTTTTTAATTGGAATTATTACAATTGTTGATCAGCCGGTGTTAGCTTGGCTGTGAACATAGAATTTAAATAATTCTAAATCCTAATTTTAAGCCAAATTGTTAGTCCCGTTTTAGTTTCGTAAGCGACAACAGTAGAGAAATTAGGCCTATTGGGTTCGATGTTAGGCCTATTTATTCTGGCAACATGGGATTGAGAGTGTAGTTTCCATAGCAATCTAGAAATCTTGAAATTACAATACGAAGCCAAATTATTGTTCTGTGTTGTGATATAAATACGTGGTCTGCTGTGTCTGTCGTATTATATGAATGGTTTCCTCCTGCAGCGGCGATTTGATGTTTCAAATTTGAGATTCCCGTTGATAGCGTCAACGCCACTTTGGTTGCCATGTTGGCTGAATTCCTGCAAGAATTCTTTTTTACATGAAACGAATGTGAGTCGTTAACGAATCCTTCTGGTTTGTTTCCCTTTTGCTTGTCTTCCTCTAGTGGTTAAAGTGTTATGATCAAATGTTATTATTTCGTTGAGTTATGTCAAAAAAGATTGTTAGCTGTAAGGAAGCTACGATGATTTATTTTGGCTTTTTTTTAAAGTTCACTTGATTACCAACAGCACAGTGTATGCTTCGTCGGAATTCCTTAACTATTCACGATTCCAAATTTACAATGGTGAGTGTTAGAAATAAATTCGAAAATTTGTTATTTCTCCCGTAATAATTGTTCGATTTACGTCAAATTTTGTCTCAGCAATACTGTTTGGGGTATCAAGCGTTGTACTAAATTTCATTCCAATCCGATCTTTCGTTTGGGCTCCACCCAGACTAAAAATGTGCAACCAACAGATCAACGGACCAACCAACATTTTGCAATTTGGTGTCCGTTATAGGCTACGCTTCGCTCGCTTCGCTCGCTCGCTCCGCCAATAAGACGACCAATTAAACCGTATTACGACAGAGCTGCCAACTTAATGTAATCTGATATTACCACAAAAATGGAAAGCTACACTGCCAACTTTAAAATTACTAAGAAACTTCTGCATTATGTGATTGCGTAATCCACCGTCTAACTTTTTTTTCTTTCCTTTGTATATATTCGTAGGTTGTCGCAGGAATGAGTTACGAATTGAAAGTCAAATGCAATCCAGTCAAGAAAGAAACGGAGGAATGCAAGTCTAAAAATGTTGATATTAGTTCAATCCCGGTAAGGTGAAAAATGATTTGAAAGGTGATTTGATTTGTTGCCATACATCCTCGTCATGTTTCGTTTTTTTATGTTTGTTTTTGTCTTATGGTTAGGTCTTTACTATGTGTATTGCTTCAACCTACACTGATTTTATTTTACTAATTTGTTGTCATTAGTGTTTCAGGGGTCGAAATATTCGGATGCACAGGGGCAAATTGCACTCCAAAATCTCACTTTGCACTCCAGAAGCAACTCTTGGAGTGCAAAATTGCACACCAAATTTGAATTTTTTCATAACTTTTGAACCGCACAAGCTATACTGACTTGCAGTTTGCAGCATTTTAAACGGCTTAGAATTACATTTCCTGTGACACCATTCCTTCAAAGAAGTTAAACACCATATTTTACTCCATTTTGGTTAAACTATAATGTGACGGTTTTTCAGTTGAATAGTGAAGCTACGTCAGTTTTAAGCAAAGTGCAGGAAAACCGCACATTTTATTGAGATACTGAATGTTAGAATTTTCAATGGCTTTAAAATAGGAGACCACATTGTTGGTTGGAAAATCTTCTTTAACGCGGTTACCGGGACGCTAAGAGACAAGAGGGGCGGGTAAAGAAAAAATTACACGTTTAAACAGGTAACAATGTCCATATACGTGCACTCCGAAGGCTTTTTTTGCACCCGGATCAAATTTTGGAAATTCGACCCCTGGTGTTTTTCCTTTGGCATAAAAAAGACCTCGGTCTTATCATAAGATCTTGTCTCATATGTAAATATACCACACAATAAAAGCCGTTTCTGATTCTGATTTAGTAGATTTAGTAAAAGAATAGATGACGTTGACTGGCCTATGCCTTTTAGTAGGCGAAGGAAATTATGCATGGACAGTGAGGATGCAGTTGGAAATATCTTCTCCACACTTTTCCTACCCTTATTCAAAAGAGTGGACCAGTCGAATGCATCAAGTAAGAAAATAAAAACATTTAAAGGGACACCCGGCCTGCCTTATAACATTCCGCGTGCCAAATTACAGCTACGCGCAGATCGTCATTCGAGCAATTACAGTGCCAAGGTCGGCTGGGGTGGTAGCTGCGTTCCACGCATAGCTGCTGTCTCGGTTGGCTTTGGGAATAGTACACGAGATAAAATCAAGTCAACGATTGTGTCGTCACAAACCGGAATGATTCTCGTATTTTAAAATAACAATTTATAATTTTCTAGGCTAGTGTCTTATAATTTTGCTTCGGTCATCTATTGGAAAAATTAATTTAAATTTTTACTACATTAGTCTATTAGATTTTAGATCTCATGGTAATTATTAGAAAACTAGTAGATGTACACACAGAGATAAAACGGCATGATTATTGTACGCACGCAATGCATTATATAGTTACGGGTCGTTCTTAAATAAAGTTAACAATATTCAACAGAAAATCTCCTAGACGCCACATTTTAAAAATGTTTTTTTAGCAAGGAAAAGACTAACGGTAAGTAAATAGACCTTTGGGGGCGTACTTGATGTGGTGGATCGAGAAATATGGCGCTGGGAGGTATATCCCTTTAAGGGTAACTGTCTGGTTCGTTGACAAAACTATTGTTTCCAGGAAAGGTAGATATTAGTAAAAGCAGTAGCCTTTACTGTAAGGTGTGACCTCAACCTCCCATGCGTTAAGCCGCAATTTTTATGCTTAGTTTCTCTGCTGTCTTTCAATATTTTCCGTTCAAATTTAGTATAAAAGCTTTGTCGGACTTAGTGAACATATGCCCGAAGTTTTATTAATTTCCGTTTTTGTCACAACGGAGATCTAGGCTTGAGCTGGAATCGTGATTTTCTTTTTTGATTCTTATTGGTCGTGTTGTTGTTGACACGACACGTTTCTGCTACGCAATATCAAACTATTTGTCCTGTAAAGCTGGTTTAGCTCATTTTACAGGTACTGCTCCGTAGATGTGCCATTTCCATAAGACCTTTTCTAATCGGTCAAGCGGTTAGGGGCTAGGCAGGTCTAAACAACCAGATTGAATAGTTTACATTGTTTTTAACATTGTTATTATGTAACAATGCCAATCAGCTAATGCCAGCTGCAAGACTTAAGATTAATATGGTTTCTGCAAACCGTAATTGATAAAGATACAGATAATCAAAACTGCGGGTACGCCCAAGTAGTACGAATTAGAAACAAAAAACGAACTCGTTTGATGCTTAAGGTAAGGCTTAACTAATCCGAAGTCAAAACAGCAAAGGAAGACAAATAAACTTTCCTGTAAGGTTTCAGACACTGCAGTGTTGCCGTACTGTTTAGTCCACGTGAAACCTTACTGCTGTATCCAACTATTACACACATAAGTACAATTAAAGCCAGAGTCCAATTTCAAATCTTTTCATGCCCAAACAACGAAGAATAATTTAAGGTAACACATTTGTCTACTTTCTTGCCCAAGTTTTTTCAGTGATCTTCTGTCACGTAGTCTACTTTCCGTTCATCACATCATTTTTTCAATGTTTTCAAGCGCTTTTCCGGGCATGGAATTTCACCATCCCTTTCAAGGACATTTCGAAGTTTTCAGGGACTCGCACGAACCTTGAATTACCTGGACATCTGTGCTAAGCAAACTTAGTTTTTAAACAATTTCCAGCGATGTCGTTTAGCCAAGTAGAATGCACCAATCATTAGCTGATCTATCCTGTGCAAAAGTAAAAATGGTAAAAACATTTGAATACAGCAGTAAAGTTTCATGTGGACTAAACATTAGAGCTACATTGCATTGTCTGAAACGTTACAGGAAAGTTTCTTTGTTTTTCCTTTTCTGTTTTGACTTCGGATCAGTTACTTTGTAGAAGTATTTATGAATTTGAAAATGCAAAACTTGCAAGGCGCATTTATAAGTTTCTTATGGGTTTACTTACGGTTTCAACTCCAACAACGCTGCACAGGCTCAGCCAATCAGCAAAAGCGTGTAACCGTACCACCTGGGTAACGAAGTTGTTCTGATACGCTGAGCATATTCATTGTTGTGTGGAGGACCCAGAAGAAAAGCCACAAGAACTTCTTTCTTGTTAAGTTGTGTGCCTTAGACGTTGAGCTTTCAAACCCATGCTTCTACTGCGTAGTTGTTTTTGGCTCTTTATCGCAAGTTAATTAGGCTAGTTAGTAAAGTTAAGTAGTTCTTTTACAAATGTGTACCAAACCTTTAAGACGCGTACACATTGGCAACAAAACTTATCCTGGTGCGAAACACTAGTGTGTGTCTAGCAACGTTTAAAATGTCCTGCATTTTAACATTGGCGAGCAGCACTAAACATGCTGCAATAGTGTTGGTTATCAGATTTCCTGTCGGGCGTATGTTATATTTTCGCTCTAGAGATGAAGGGCTGTACACAAATGACGTCACTGAAGTTGGAATTTACGGAGTGTGACGGTTTCAGACAATAGGAGACCGGGAGGGGGTGAGTAAATTTGTGACGTCACACGTAATGCTGTTTGGAATAACTACCAAACTCAATGAAGACCAAAACAAGTCAACAGAAATTTTCAGACCAAGTTGGATTAATTTCAGATATCTCCTTCTTCACCAGGTAACGAAGACAGGGGAGGAGGGTGAGAGGTTCGAAGGTTCCACGTTTGTGACATTATTTTCTAATTGGGGGGGGGGGGGGAGGGTCCTAAAGGTTGTAACAAAGTGAGACAGTGAGAAGAGGGGGGGGGGGGTGTCAAAAAAAAGGCAAATTTTGCGTGATGTCAAAAGGCACGCTTAAGAGTTTAATGTTTTGTCTGTGATGTGTGCGTTGTAAGTCCTTTGGCATTTATAGCAGATAATACTCGTTACTACAATTCTTGTAAAACGGGTACTTTCTAACTGCAATTACAGAAGTCGATAAGCTGCCCCTTTTAATGACCTTACATTAAAGCAACATACCGCTTGCCTTGTAACCTTCTGCCTGCCTTATAACAGCTACACATCGTTCGCATTTGCGCATTTATCATAGTCAAGGTCAAGATAGCTTCGTTCCTCGCAGCGAAAAACGTAGCTACTATCTCAGTTGGCATTGTGCCTTAATAGACAAGTAAGCGTGAACGCATTAATTGTATCGTTACAAACCGGAATGATTCTCGTTTTTAAAAATCACAATTTATAATTTTCTAGGCTAGTGTCTTATAATTTTGCTTCGGGGATCTATTGGAATAATTAATTTTAATTTTTACCGCATTAGTCTTTTAGATTTTTGATCTCATGGTAATTATTAGAAAATTAGTACATGTACACACAGAGATGAAACGTCATGATAATTGTAAACGCGCAAAGCATCATATACTGCGGGACGCACTAAATAAAGTTAACAATTATTCAACAGAAAATCTCCTAGACACCACATTTTAAAACGGATTTTTAGCTAGGGAAAGACTAACGGTAAGGAAATAGACCTTTGGGGCCGTACTTGATGTGGAGGATCGAGAAAAATGGCGATGGGAGGTATATCCATTTGATCTCAGGTCAAAATGCACTTTAAATTTGTGTCTTTATTCCAGGGTAATTCACTATACGAAACTGTGTTTATAAATTACGAAAATTCGAATAAATTTAAAGCAGTTTTTTTTTTATTTCGTTGTTTTATTTCAGGTCGAAACCTGCCTCTTCAAGATTTGGGATAAAGTTGGAAACCAACCCGACGAATACAAAGTCGAGAACTGTACTCCCGCCTCATAATTTGACTACTTTTACAACCATTCAGTGTAGCCTTCCCGTTCAGTTATAAATCAATTTACCCAGAAAGTAGGAAATTGTAAAACGAGTGTCAAATATGCTGTTTTTCTTCAGGCAAAGAAAAAACTAAAAAAAAACTGCGTTATGTAACATGTTTTGGTCTATATTTAGTTTCTTATTGGGTATGGTTGCGACTAGTTGTGTCACACAGTTTTTAGCATAATTCATGAATATGGATTTTTATGATTTTTTTTTTGGGGGGGGGGGCACGGGGCTGAATAATTCCAAGGTTCATCCCATCCTCTGATTCACGCCCAGGATGCACCATTTTAAAAATTGGTGCGCTTAAAGGTACCTTTTCAACTCCTAGATGCAGCATCGTAGAATCTTCGACCAAGTAGCGGTAAGTTAAAAAAGAACAACACTACTCGCAGTACTGCTGTATTTTTATAACTAAAACGAGATCACGTGATCCACATCAGCCTACTGGATGGCAGAGAATCTGGAACGTGAATGCTGTGTTTAGAATATGGACAACACTATGCGAAATGGTGAACAGGCGCCATTAAGCGTCGTTGCATTCAACAGTTTTTTGCTGGCTAATAATTTTATTTTCTTGTTGAAATCCGTTCTACGTACGGGTGGTGTTGGATGCATCGTTTTAAAAATTGGTAAGGTCAGGTCTATCGTTTTGTTTTGTCAATGCGGCATCAAATTACGTTTTTTTGCAAACCTTTTCTTCTGGTTATGCTTAGTGAATACTCATGATGTCAGTCTTACACTCGTTGATTTTCGTTCGCTTCGCTCACTCACTCAATGCATCCTGTGACTCAAATTTCCCATGCCCCAATGCTAATAACACAAATTTTTCTGTGCTACAGCACCTCCTTTCTAATGAGCAATTCTATTATTTTTAACGCATATAAAGTTGCGCTCTAGTTTTCTGTCAGCTATCAAAATGCTTCTGTGTTAATGATAAATGACAACTCCATCTAGACACACACTAGTGTGTCGTCGTCAAGTAATAGTACATCATCCGATTGTTAAAAGATTGATTAGTAGTGTGAACACGCCAAAATATGGCTTAGGTGGCACCTGCCTATTTACCCCCTTCCCAGTCATGTTTAGCAGTTGACACAGTAAACGTGGCCGCTTACACTTGAATTATTGTTAAAAACTAATAGGAAAAGTAAACTTGCACTTAACATGGCAAGGCGGTGGGGGGGTTAATAGGTAGGTGCCACCGACAGCCCAAACCTACAATACTAAATTGGCATCGGTGCCATACTTTGTTGTGTTCATACTAACTTCTTACCTCCTACTCCTAGCCGTGTTTAGTTGTAATTGAAGTACAAGTTTTACTTTTCCCTATTGGTTTTTAACAGTAATTCGAGTGTAAGTATACCATCCATGCCCTTATCTGTAATATTCGTATCCTCTTAGTTATCGTTAACGGTTCACTTTTTTTGTTCACACTCGTAAAGGGGTAAATTAGGCTATGAAATATACATTAAAAAAAACTTTTTCTAAATCAGTCTAGCAATTTTAAAGTTCCTTTTCCTCAGTTCCTATACCTGTAAGAGGAGATTTGGGTGGCACGTGAGAGGCAAGTGATGGGAAAGGGAATAGCATTTCGTGAAGCTGGAGGATATGGGGGCTTTATCGAGCTAAATAGACGAGACTCATTACTTTGCATTCAAGAAAAGGGCTATTAGTCACAATATGTTACTACTAGCGGAGTCGCTCGCTCATTCCATGTCGTCTCGCGCGCCCCCCCCCCCCCCCTTCATTTGCCGTTCGGTCGGTAGATAGCATCGTATGTTCGCGCTGCTGGTCGTTGCGTTCCGGGCGCAGCTACTATCTCAGCCGGGCTAGGCTGCTACTCTTATAATTTGCCGTTCCGTCGGTAGATGGCGGAGATGGCATCGTATGTCCTGCTTGTTGCTGCGCTGCAGATGGCTGCTGCCTCTGCCAGCTGCTGCAGATGGCCGCGCTGCGGAATTTGTGTAATTATATATATAGATAAAAGCAAGCTTATTTTCAATTTTCCAATAAGCTAATAATTTTGAACAACTGGTTTAAATGTTTGCCTGAAAAAAAAAAGAAAAATTTGTTAATAGAAAATTAGAAATGAATTGAACACCCAAAAAAAAATGTGCAATGCGTTCCACAGACTAAAGAACACTACTGCGCACATATACGACACTAGTTGGGTCTCAGTTTTTTTTTTGCTGAGTCATGCTTCGCACTTGATTCGCCAGTAGGCACAGAGATCGCCCGCGAGGAGCTTTGGGTATAATTAGAAAGTCCGCCATAATAAATACGCAGGCATGCGCAGTGGGATCGCGGGCAGCCGCGTCGGCACGGTTACAGAACAAATCAAACAAGCTACGGTAATCACGAGAGTTCGAGTCCGAGTTGTGAAAGTTTTTTTTTTTCTTTCTTTCTCAGACTAGTGTAATGCTCGAGGAACGCAGCTTCTCAGTGTGCCTTTACTTTGGCAGGTTTCTTTCCCAATTCCGTCGTCTAGTGTGTTATAATAAAGCCAATCGTAAATGCTGACTCTTTAATAATTAAATGCTTTACCTTCTGATTTCTATTTATTTAGCTTCTTTTCGGCGTTTTAATTTCACTCTGCTAGTGACATCTGGCGAATAAAGTGCGAGGTGTTAACGTCATCACCCCGACGCGTTGCTGATACGAGGGACCATATTTGACGCGCTGGCTGCGTTACGAGTGTCCTATCTGTGGGACGGAGAGTTCTTTAATCTGTGTCACGTACCTAGCTTCGTACCCAAACAACACAAACGAAGACGTGTACGCATCTACGACTTGAGATTAAAGGGACAGTACTTCGTTAGCCACTTTTTTCAAATTTCCTCGATACACTACCGGATGTAGTTTTTTAAGAAATCATCAAACAATTATTAAGTGGTCCACGAGCCCGATTTCAGTGTTAAACGTGGCATTTACCTGTATCTTTCTCATGTTTTCTCGCGGTCCCCCACCGTTTAGCTAATTCCCGCCAAAGCAGGCCAAGCAGCGAACCAACGTTGAATGAACGATTAGGGACTATATTCGATCGCGCGCCTGACGACGGAATTGGGAAAGAAACCTGCCAAAGTAAAGGCACACTGAGAAGCTGCGTTCCTCGAGCATTACAGTAGAGAGGAATCATGCAGCCACTGTCAAATGGCTTATTTCCCCCATGATGCAGCCACTATCTCTGTTTGGCCTTGGCCAAAGTGTTACGCGATCGACGAAACTATTTTTGCGTGTAAAGGCCTCTCCAGACAGAAGAAAATTTCGTGCGAAGCAATGCGCGACTACGTGCCTACAAGGTCAAAATTGCTACAATCGTATGGTTGGTGTTGCGTTAAGGACCAATATTGAAGTTTTTTTTTTTTACACCATACTGCGACTCCGTGCAGCCGCGAGCAGCCAGTCTGGTTAGGGCTTGTCTAAAGAACGATAATGAAAAGTGGTCGAAGTTGAATTCCGAGAATAAATTAAAGGCGGATAAAGAAATAGCTAGATTTCTTCTTGACTAATGCTGACTTGCTTACTATTGAAACGTAGGGGCATATTATTAGCGTCGTAGAGTGCTCCTTCGTTGCACCTATGTGATGAAAGATGGCGGGAGGAGGAATCACGACTTGTTACTTCAAATATATTGCTTATTTAAACCCACAAAACTGCGTTCATTGTTTGTGAAAAAAATTCTTCCACCGACCGTTTCTCGTTCAGTGTTACGGAAAGAAAACTTTTTATTAGACCAAATTTTTTTTATATAATTGAACGATAGGCCGTAGTCGTTTCTAGGGGCGCCTCCCGTCCCCTCCCCGTAAAAAAATATCCCACTGCGGTAAATTGTTTGACCCACCTTCTTGCATATTTTCGAAAGTTTCAATTTTTCAGTTTTTATAATCCACTTTTTTGGACGGAGGACTCTTCGATTTACGTGGAGGCTGGAGGGGGGATAAGGCACAAGATGAACTACCGTACATATTTAGACTGATTATTTTTTATGCAAAAAAATAGATTTTATTTTAGTAGAGAGAAATTGGCATTTGTTTACTTTGGTGAGTACCAGTACTTGAAAGAAAGATCTTATGATGATGACACTGACAGTATTTTTTAATGTAAACAAAATAGCATCAACTCCTAAAAAAAATGCTTCAAGCTCCCCCCCCCCCCCCCCCCCCC
>JAHWFP010229814.1:0-13402 GCA_023313725.1 Lithobius niger | reverse complement strand
CCCAAGTACAGGCAAGGATCCGGGTGCAGTGTTCGTTGGCGGCAAAAGTGGATGCACACAGTCTTGTCCGGAGAAAACCGGAAACCATTACTTACCGCCCAGGTCTGGACTTTGTTAATTGCCAGCTGTAGCTGCCGCTCGCAGGTCTGCATGCTAGCTGCCCGAAAGCGCAGGCTGAAGTCATCGACAAACAATGACTGGGGAACAGCAGCTTGCTGAGCAATGGGGTTGATCCCTACAGCAAACAAGACGACACTAAGAACACCTCCTTGAGGCACACCATTCTCCAAGACAAACGGGCGGGAAAGAGTCGCCCCCGCCCCGCCCCGACACGAACGCGGAAAGAACGGCCTGAGAGGTAAGCAGAAAGCAACAGTGGCATCTGTCCCCTCAAGCCATAGTTATAGAGATTACGGAGAATCCCATAACGCCACGTCGTATCATACGCCTTCTCCAAGTCAAAGAAAACCTGAACCAGATGATGACGCAGGCGAAAAGCCTCCCTCACATCTGATTCAAGGGCAACTAGATGATCGATAGTTGACCGAAACCGTTGAAAGCCACACTGGGACACATAAGAATCCCCGTGATTCCAACACCCACACCAACCGCTCACTGACCATCCGTTCCATAAGTTTACAGACACAGCTAGTCAGAGCGATTGGGCGATAACTGGAAGGAGAAGTAGGGTCTTTGCCAGGTTTTACAATCGGGATGACCACTGCTGGCTTCCACGCTGCTGGAATAGAGCCCTCTGCCCACACACGGTTGAACATCCCCAGCAAGAACTGCTGGGAGGCAAGGGTCAGATGTTTCAACAGTTGATAGTGAACATCATCAGGCCCCGGGGCGGAGTCATGCGACTTGGACAAAGCTGAAACAAATTCCTGCCAGGTAAATGGTAAATTGTACTCCTCTAGCCCATCGGAGCGAAAGTCAAGAAAGCGAGCCTCTTCTCTACGCCTAATCCCGAGGAAACCAGGATCATAATGGTCATCACTCGAGACCCGCGCAAATGCAGACGCAAGACAATTGGCGATATCTGGCACAGAAGAGACCACGGTATTCGCCACCTTCAGCTGTGAAACCGGGGGAAGCACGCTCCCGCACCTTCCGCCACACCTGCTGAGCAGGCGTGGAGCGCGTGATCGACGAAACATAAGCTGCCCATGAAGCACGTCTAGCCTCACGGATGACATACCTGGCACGGGCACGACAGCGCTTAAACGCTACAAAGTTGCCAGTAGTCGGGCTGACCGTGAATGCACGCAACGCTCGCCGGCGGGCCTGAATGGCCTGCCCGCAAGCAGGCGTCCACCACGGAACAGGAACCCGCCGCGGCTGTGTGGACGTACGCGGGATAGTAGCATGAGCAGCAGCAAGGACCACATCAGTGAAATGAGTGGAAAGTTCATCCACATCAGAAAAGTCCTCAACCGCACGCTGAAACACAGCAGCCTCAGCAAAGGCTGACCATTCAGCACGCTTAAGCGCCCACCGGGCTGGCCTGGAAGCCACAGAACCCCCTTGTGTTGTGGACAACACAATGGGGAGGTGATCGCTTCCATGCAGATCGGCAGTGACAGCCCAAGTGAAGTGAACTGGGATGGCCAGCGAGCAAAAGGCTAAGTCCACCGCTGACCAATTGCCCGTGGCCAGGTTACAGTGTGTCATGGCTCCATCGTTCAGGATGCAAACAGACCCCCTCTGCATCCACTCCTCAAGGATCCTCCCTTTGTTGTCTGTATGAGGTCCCCCCCACTGGACATGGTGGCTGTTAAAGTCGCCCAGCAACAGAAAAGGGGCAGGAAGCTGGCGGACCAGGTCCTCCAGGTCACCAACCCCAAAGACCTCATCCGGTGGCAAATAAAGCGAACAGACAGTAATATCCAAATGGAAAGAAACACGAACTGCTACCGCCTGAAGCCTAGTGTGCAGAGGCACACTGGCATGCGGCTGAGAGTGTTGAACCAGCACTGCAACACCACCATGTGCACGTGGCACAGGGTCAGCATCCAGACGGTAGACAGAATAACCTCGAACAACCGGATTATCTGACGCCTTAAAGCAGGTTTCCTGTAGACAGCAGCACAGAGGTCGCCAATGCGACAAAAGCAGGCGCAGCTCTTCGGCATGGGTCCGATAACTTTGGCAGTTCCACTGAACGATGGCATGCGCAGGCATTAGGGCGGGCTGAAGACTGAATTATTCTCCTCAACTCCTCCTCTGGGCGATCCGAAAACATCCGAATCCTCACCCGAATCAAAAGATGGAGTGAGGGTCAGAACGAAGTTGTCCTCGGAAGGAGGAAAAAGTTCTGGAGAATTGGAACAGGAAATCTCTCCCTGTTCCATGGGCAAAGTAGTATCAAGATGTTGAGGGGACACAACGGACCCCTCAGCAAGCTGGCCGTTCAACGACAGTTTCACTTTCTCTCCTGGTGGCGACGTCCTCACGGGTGGTGATGAGGCCTTACCAGCAGGAGTCTTTTTCTTCAACTTTTTCTGTGGTTCACTCCGGGCAGGCGGAGGCTTAGCTGAAGCCCCATCCTGCTTGGGAACAGTTACAGTAGCAGAAGCATTTGCAGGCTGGGCAGATGTCGACGGCAAGGCAGCAACCGGGTCCGAAGGACCCAAAAGACCCTGCAGAGATGGATGTTGCTGGGTCAACAAAGTAATAAGCTTGCCCACCGTCATCGTCAAAGACCTGAGCTCAGAGCGTAAATCTGCCAAATCAGCAGAGTCACTAACTGGGCCAAGCAAATAACCTTCATTCGATGCTGAAGTGTGAGAAGTAACAGATCGGCAGTTTTAACTACGTTGTGGCCCAGCCAGACTGTCATCTGCTAATTCTCATATCTGGTTACACAATTCCCCGTTAGTTCCCCTTTAAGCCTTTACGATTGGAGTCTGAATGATGGTTAGATAAAATTTTACGAGTTATGAAGTGTTTGAAGAATGTTTTGGAGTGGGCCTGAGGTTTCTCATTGCAATTTTATTAGGTGTATTGTTTATAATAAACAGAATCGCGAGACGAGAGTTTGTCTGCGCACTACCATTTGCCAACATGATTCCAGGGTGTCTGCGTTTCGCCTTGAAGCTAGTCCTACTAGCAGTCCTAAATTATGTAGGCTGGCATTTGCTAAACGCCGCTTACATATTAAATACCGATGAGCTAAGCAATGAGTCAACAGCTAGAAGACCATATGGACTTCGATCTTTTGAAGGTGAAGAATAAGGAGAATGACTGCCAACCTCATCTTCTACTCCAACTCTAGCTCCAACCCAAACTCCAACTCAAACACCTACTCAACAAACCTCAAGAAGCATTCAACAACCTTCATCAGATCCGACAAAAAAGCCACGTACAATCTCGATTACTGAAATGGAAATGACTGAAATGCCGGGTGGTTGGTTTCATCCAAGAACAAGTTCCATCAACAACTCAACTGTTTGAAGTAGTCGAAGACATCTCAAAACAGAATCAAACGAAAAAAAGTAAATCAAAAGAAACAAACAAATGAAATAAACAAAAGAAAAAAGTAATCAAAAAGAAGTAAAAAGAAATAAAAGAAAAAGTAATCATAACAAAAACAAACATAAACGAAAAAAATTCTTTCTCAACGTATGTCTAAAACACTATATTTGAAAATGTAGACAGAATAGTTTCGCTCTGAATAACATTGTTAGTGCCAATGTGTCATCTAATTTACTCAAATCACTGTACAGGAAATTTATTCAAATTCAAATGTATTCAAACATAGTCATGCGCAGTATGCATGTTATGACTTACTGTTTCATGTTTTGGAACGATCTTCGACTAGTTGAACTGCCAGTTTTCTTGTGGGTGTTAATCAATGTCATAGCCAGGTTTGCCAGTCAGTTGCTCAAAAGATGGCAGCTATCTGCACAATGATCACTGTTTTTCAGAAGCAAAATCAATGTGTGACTGGTACGCATCTCTTGCCAAGACGGCTCTTTTGTCACTAACTGGTTTGTAATGGGACTACACAATGTATATGATTTCAGAACAGCCACACACTTCGAATAGGTCAGTCAGTTGCTTGCTATATTTTAAAAGTATAATTCTTGCTTTGCTTTGGCCATACAGTTCCTTGGTAATCCAAATTTTTCAATGTTTAGCCAAAACGGCTCAATTTTGAACTTGATTGTATTCACATTTTTTGTAGACCAGAATACTGAATGCTCATCGATCCTTTAAATTGAAAACTAATTAAATAGATTTCCAAAAATTGGTTCTTTTAAAACAGTTCTTTGATTAGAATTCCTCTGTTAAAGTCGCAAAATGCGTTATGCGGCTATTTTGTAAATGTGCAACAAAACATCTGCAGGGACCGGCATCAACAATGTGTACTATGTTTTTAAAATGCGCATATTAAACAATGAGTCTTATACCGGTGAGGTTCTCGCCCCATCCCTGTTTAATACGCATATTTTTGGGTGCTCTGTGATCCTACCATTAGAGGAACATAAAATGTATTGCAGAGCAACCTCGTCATCGAATCGTAACATTTCATACGCCTGATGATCCCGTAGTCAGTCAGTTGCTTAAAAATAAAAGTTAGTCTATTACCCAATAATGCAGTATTCCATGTTTCCTAAAAAAAAATCGTATCTTACGGAAATATATTTGAAACCACTATTTTTAATGCCAAATCTTTAAAACAGTGTTTAAACGCCGTTGTATTGCTCCTTCTTGCTCGTCACGCTAGCCTGATGTCTTATTTTACAGCTTTGGAAAGCCCAGTGACACAATTTTATTAGCCGTCGGGGCACGCGTTCCCGTTTTTGTGGTGCTTACCAGGGACAGGAAGTAAAGGGAGGGGCATTAATGAGCACTAGGATATACAATCATTTTGTCTTATACAACCTGTTTCTGGTAGTGACTAACGAAAGGGAGTTTGAAAAAAAAACTTGGATGGGTAAATCTGCCCGTCCCCGGGTTTTCCGACGGCAAGTCTTTTAAGTGCTTAATTGCTTGTCTTGAAGTGAAAGAGTTGGTCGCTCCTATTGTAGTGTGCTGTGACTAGGTATGGTTTTAGCTAGCGCCGCCTGCAGCCGTACTACATAATGCACATGCATGCGTGTCAGTCGGAGTGAGTGAACTGGCCTGGAGAGAGCACAGTGGAAGCTTCACCACCAAGTTCAAGTTTGTGTACACGATGTTTGACGGAATAAATGGGAGTTTTGCCACCAAAAGTGACTGCGGCTGAGCTGTCTGAGGCAGTGAATGAGTAGAGAGTGCAAACTACATTTGTCGGCCGAACAAACTCTACATTTGTCACCCAAAGAGCTCGACATTTGGAGCCGACCGGCACTTGTGCTTTTTGGAATTTGGATTTTGAAGTCTCGACGCGTTGCGCCATGAATGAATCCGACACCAAGAGAGGGTGGTGAGTTCTACACGACAAATAAGTTGGCAGTAATAACTTCGAGGGACTAATTGAAGACCATGGAAGGGTTCGTAAGTGAATATTTGGTCAAAACTATTCAACAAGTGTGCCAAATTCATACTGTCTTGGGGTTTGTACAGACGACCGTTATAAGAAGAAGACGACATGGCGCTGAGCAAATGTCCTCGGTGTGGATATCCAGACGTTAAAAACGATCAAGAAAGTGATAATTCGGACGGAATTTATATGTGGGATCAGGAGGAAATGTACCAAGAACTAGCTAAGATGTCGTGGGAAATGCGTGAAGAGCTGTGGCAAGCCATTAAACAGGCACACCTCAATAGAATGGAATGCGATGTGGTGTGGCAGTGACACATAGATAGGGAGAAGAAGTGTTACCCAGGATGCTGGATTAGCCCGACATTGAATAGATTTACTGCACCATCGTTATTTATGGCAATACGAGGTGGTAATGTACAATTATTGGCGTCAATGTCGCTCTCCTTCAATTTTTCCGATTCCCCATTCTGGGACCAAGATCGTGTGAAGCGTCGTTTACGCGAAGCAGACATCGCGCTCCTGCAGCCCAAAGCCGACACTACTGCGCTAGCGCAAGAAAGAGCATCAGTGGCCAGTCAAAATGTGCTATCAGAGGAAGAAGAGAAAGTGGGGGAAGGAAAGCGTCAAATTGTGTGTGAGCAGGAAGGAAGTCATTCAGCATCGGGTGCTTTGCACATGGACAATGTGACGGCTGCCGATGATGGAAAACGGGGCCGACAACCAGTGGGTGATCAGACAATTACGGTGATGAGCGAAGAGCGTCATGGTGATGCAGATGAAGTGCAATGAATAATGGATGCCATGGGAGCACGAGCCAAATTTCGCTTAAACTTCGCTTTATTTATGCTGGGATACCTCTTGCAACTATGTGCGCCCTGGGCAGTAGAGTTAAGAGTGTGATCGGCGATTTTGGGTCAGCAAAGTCGATTTGCCGCCAGTACATGTTTACCTGCATTATGCTGCTGGACAACCATCACCGCAAATTCCGGAAACTCCTGATTTTGACTTTAGCCTACATACGTCGTTGATCAAGAAATCGGACACTGTGATTGCAACAGCATGCCACATGAAACCAACAGGGAATCACGTTGACCTCTGGTGAGAACGATTGTAGGGGCTAGCTACGGGGACTGTGGTATTTTATGATATGGGGGGGGGGGGTGGTTAATTACTGTTTAATTTGTCAATGTTTGATTTTAGTTAGGTTGGAGGGTTGAAGTAAGCCCTGGGTTGGCTATTAATTTTTTTTTTACAGTGCAAGATTACCAGGAAACTGCTATTTTTAGATGTTCATTATTGTATGATGTGTGCATATTCACAATATGGAGCTTTTCGAAGTAATACATAAAAAATAATTAGAAAGAAATATTACCGTAGGGATACGACGGGTATTTAAGACCTCTTGAGTAATTTTTATTGTTGGGATGTCACTATAGTATGACAGTAAAAGTGACGCGCGTTTAGAGTTAGACCATGTAAAAAAATATGTGCATGGCTGCATGGTGTAGACTCACAGGAAAATTGAGGCAGTTGATTAGAAACTCGATTGAAGTAAGACTAGGCTAGAGGTTAACGTTAATCTTATGTGATCTAAACCTTAATCGTACCTAACTGTGTGATGAGTATCGATGGGCCTTGGTTTAATGTATGCGCGGCCTAGCGCCGTTACGTACTGCCGGTTGGAGAGGAAGCTTGTTGTTGTCGTTGACATGATAGACATGTAATAAAATGGTTGGTAAGACGAATCCGTGTCCATCGCCCTCAGTTAAGACGTAGGAACTTAACAAGTGGCGCCCGAAGATTACTGTCGACCCTGTGACCGTCGTGAGCATGTTGATTGTGGACAATCAGACTGATTCGAAAGTGCCTCTACATTGTTGTGTATAGAACAATGGCCACCACACGTGGTCGGGCCGTTAACCCGTTGGAAGTTTGGCCAGCGACCGTCGATTCGTTGTGAGCCAAGCCTGTTCGTGACAGCACCCGAGTGGATATTCAAGGACAGGATGATTCTCGACAATTTGTATGTGACAAATGTCGGCATCCGTGTAGTGATCATATTTTATGTGGCGTCGCCGGGATGGATATTTGTGTGTTATTCGGTACGACGAAGCCTTTTATCAATCGTTTGCGTTGATGAATTGGGGTGATGTGAGGCGTCTAATTCGCTCTGCTAATCATCACAGATTGGGGGGGAATCTCGTAGTAAATTCGGAGACATTGCCAATTTATTGCACGAAAAAGCGCGGCACCCGGCGCGCTGGTTGTTAAAGGATATGAACCCCCACAGCTTTCCCTCGCTGTTCGCCGCAGTGCATCGTGATTTGATTGAGTTTTGCTCGTTGCTGTCTGACAATTTAGCTTTTTCGCCTCCTTGGTCGCCCAGTTTAACCAAGTATTTGACGATCATATTGCGTTAGCACCAGTTTGCTGCTATGTCTGCCGCGACTTCATTCAGAGCATTCTGCCCTGCCACCCTCAATTCCCGTTGTATTGCCGACTTTACCCGTGCCTCCCAGACGTAATACTAGTGAGGTAGCTTAGCGACAAAATTTGACAGAATTAGGACTTGGTTGGACCCAATTTCTTGGTCCCCCCCCCCACCCGTCAGACCAAAATCAAACGTTTAAACAGAGAAATTTCTAGTTGATTATTTGGACAAAAGCGTGAATTTATTTGTGGTTCAGTTAGGGGGGGGGATTGAGGCTTAATGGCGCGTCGACAACTTGGTCATTAGCGCCAACCTCAGTCACAGTGCAGTGGTCCGGGTTGCCACTGCACCACACATTACAGAGATGTTATTCAAACCCCTAATCTAAATCTTGCCATACATCTGTACCTCCTGCAAAAATTGAAAAACACCGGACAGGAGGACAGACTTATCGCCCAACTGACGCGCAACGTCATGCGGAAGATGGAAGATGGTGGTTCAGTTAGTGTATGGGCAATAAGGAAATGGGCTGCTCCAAGCAATCTCAATGTATATTGGGCTGGAACAGGCCTTGTTTACCAAAATACGTAAATAGTAAAAAAAAAAAACTGTACACAGTGAAGCACTTTTCACGACCATTAATAAACCAATCAAAATAATATGCTGAAACTTACTACAGTAGTTCTATGTTTCATTTATGACAAAACGTTCTATGAGAAAATGTAGAAAATCCAACCGGAAGTGAATATACAGATCACTTGCGGTAAATAGTCTTTATCAGTAACTCCTAAACCGTTTAACCGACTGGTCTAAAATTTTCTATAGGTGTAATCTAGAAACCATTTACGTCAGTTGATCTTTAATGACATTTTGTTGTAACTCTACCGGAAGTAATGGTAAATGTCAGTTCCAGTACGATTTCTTCACTAATGCGCACTTATTCTCCGCTTAAAACATTTTAGTTGCATTATCGGAGAATAAGTGGTTGCGCATTTAGTCTTTCCTGAAAACTAAAGAACTTAAAACAAAAATAAGCGATCACTTTAACCCAAATCGTGAGGCATTTCAAGTTTAATAAACATGATCAATTGCCAACTGAATCAATATCAGAGTACTTAGCCAAGCTGCGTTCAATATCTGAATTTTGCGAATATGGTGCTTGACTTGTTACGGGACAGGCTAGTTTGTGGAATTTTTGAACCCGGTATTGAAAAAAGATTATTAGCTGAAGCTAAATTAACTCTTCAAAGTGCTACAACTCTTGCCCTTGCAGCAGAAACAGCCGCTCGCAATGTAACTAATTTATGCCCCTCTAGCTCAAATGCTGATGTTAACTCCATGTCGCGTGGAAAGCGTAAATTTAACTCTATGAATACTAAACGAGACTCCAGTCAGCCTTGTTTTCGTTGTGGTGAGTTGCATGATCCCAATACATGTCGATATATCAATGCTACTTGTCGATATTGTACCAGAAAAGGACATATTTCTCCAGTTTGTATGAGTAAGGCTCTTGACAAGAGACAAAATGGTCAATCCAAGCCTAACCAATCTAAATTTAGCCAGCCTAAATTTCAGCAAGGTTCTCGTAAACTTAGATATCAACAGCAAGTTAATTATGGTCATGAAGATACGACCGAATCTGTTAAAATTGACAGCCATGTTAACGACCAGTTCGAACGCAAAATATCTACGTTATGTCAGACTCTTGTAACTTACTTGACAAGTTCTTAACTAATGTGTTACTCAATGGCTCCGAGTGTTCCATGGAGGTACATTCTGCTTGTGCACGCACGATTGTATGCAAGAAACGTTTTGACCAACTTTTTCAAAACAATGCACCCATTTTGAGGCCTACTCAAATGCATCTTCATACTTGGCTATACTAACCCATCGCTCTGTGTGGTGTTGCTGACGTATGTGCAACTTTTAAAGGTACAAATTGCAATTTACCATTGCTTGTTGCCAGGGATCATGGTCCTAGTCTTATTGGCCGAAATTGGTTTGACTCGCTCGGAATTTCAATTGAAGGTATCCACCACTTGCAATCTTCGATTTATGAAGAAACGTACATCGTTATTACAGTGTTTTTGCTCCATGCATTGGCACTTCAAGGGACGCCCCCTATCTGTACAAATCAATCAACAATCGTTACAATCGTTCCTTGGACTTCTAAACTTTTATGCGTCTTTCATCCCCCACAGATCATCAGTCTTGGACGCCTTTCAACAAGAATCAACCATGGTTGTGGACGTCAAAGCATCAGGAAGCATTTGACCATGCGAAGTCTCTGGTGATGTCATCAAAGTTCATTACGATAGTGCTAAACCTATCGTGCTGGCTTGTGATACGTCTCCGTATGGCGTAGGCTCGGTACTCGCTCATGTCTTACCAGATGGAACTGAAGCTCCTATCGCATTTGCGTTTCGTACATTGTCATCTGCAGAACGTAACTATGCCCAGATAGACAAGTACCTCTGTGGTAGGTTTCTTGAAATTGTCACCGACCATAAACCGCTTCTTGGACTGTTGCATCCCCATAAGCCGATACCAGTTACAATTTCTCCTAGAATGTTGCGTTGGCGATTACTCTTAAACGCTTACACCTACGATATCCAGTATCGCCCAGGGAAATTTCATTCTAATGCTTAGCAGAATTCCTGTACCAGTTACTCCATCAGAAGTCAGCAACCCATCTGAAGATCTCATGTTGGAAAGCATTTCTGGCATGCCTCAGGATTATAAGGATGTGGCTCGTTTTTCAGCTAAAGATCCTGTGATTTCCCGAGTCATTCACTGGGTCGTCAGTGGAACATCGAATGATTTTTTACCCGACCAGGAATTTAAACCGTATGTTCTAAGAAGAAATCAACTGTCAGTTCACAAGCATTGTTTGTTGTGGGGAGCACGCGTTGTTATCCCACCACCTACACGACGTGAAGTACTCAATGTCATGCATGCCGGACATCCTGGGTCCGTCACTATAAAGTTTTGTAGCGGTGCTATCAGGTCCTTGAGGTGCCTACTGTTCTGCACCGACATCTGGTGCGGTCTCAGGAAAGTTAGGAGTACTTCGGGTAGCCGTTTTTACTTTTGCGGAGTTTAAACAAGCATGGCAGTCACTACTGCACGGTTAGGAACAGAGCGTCTATTTCCTATCTGAAGTTTTAGTACTATCTAATCGTTTTTGGTTCACTGCCACCAGGTGGGTGGTTTAATTGCTAACCTTAGGCTTTAAATAAAAAGAGTTGTTTTTAGTTAAAACACTAGCAAATTAAATCTCTCTAGAAGCAACTGAGTTTAAAACTCTACGTTTTAATAAACAGGGGAAAGAAACACTTTATAGGGCAAGTAGTCTACAAATTAGCTTTGAATAAAAGCACCCAAGTAATTTTTACATAAAAACAATTTATCGGCAACGAATTTTAAAATAAAATTCACACTTACAATTTCGATTAGAAAAAGTACCTTACAATTTCAAGCTTAGTCTAATTTAAGATTATATTTCAAGGCATCTTGCACAAGATCAAATCTACTTATTCACATTGAGTCAAGCTAGCAATAATCAGGGCCCTACCATCGAAGTCTGTGCTTCTGTAATTATGCTACAGGACCTTGGTTATCTCAAAATAAATGCTTGATTACATTTTGTAAAACAAACAGAAAGAAAGCCGGTTTTTAGAAAGGGGACCCTTAAACCCTTAAGTTATGGGAGGAGACACCAGAAATTGCCGATGGTTTAACTACCCATAATCGCGAAACCCAAGTCAAATGTTAAGTTTAAATCTTTAAGTTTAAAAATTTAGAATAAAGTTCGAAATAAAATAAACTAAAGCTAAAACTAGTTTGCTAAACTACTACCTTGCCCGGCATGGCAACACTCGGACTGGGGACATCTCTGCTCCGACCGCCGTAGTAACGTCTGACTTGGAGTTGAGCCAATGCCGCTGATGCAGTCTTTCAGGTCTGTTTTATACCTGCTGCCTGCCTGCAGGTAGGAGGGAAAGCGCGGAACTGTAGGAGAGCAACGGAGGGGGGGGGGGGGGCGCGGGGTAGAGGGATCGCCTTTGAGGAGAGGAGTCTGACTCTGGCTGACCAGGCTGTCACTACCTGAAGTAGGTATGGCAGCGTGGATGGGCAGGGTAGCTTTGGACTCTAAATACTGAGTTCTGGTTGGACGGGAATTGAAGGAGCTTGGATGGCAAAGGGAATTGCCGCCTTTGGGTGCTTTTGGAGGCCTTAGCTTCTAAAGTGCATTGAGTTAAACTCATACCAACGTGAAAATAGGCCTATATATTTTTTTATGAAACTACAATGTTATGCATTGCAACTATTGAAGGAAGGGGGGGGGGGACGTAGTGTTTTGCTCAATTCTTTAAACAAACGTGATTTTTAATAGAAGGAACGTTACTATGGTCGGAGCCCTGAAAAAAAAATACAAGATAAACACTTTTGGAAAAATTATCGGGTAAAATTTGAAGGAAAGTGTTGCCGAGTTCAGTAGTGTTCAGAGACCTAGTTTTTGCTAAACTGTTGCCCAATTAAATTTAAAAAAAGGTTAAATATACCAGCTTATTCCCTGAATGCTATAACGCATGAATATTGGTGACATATTATTGCAGCCGCTAATAATAAAATTTACAGTCGAAGTTTTCAAAAATAACTTGGCCTTCGTTAAAATAAAAACATCAAGTGTTGGGTTTTCAAATACACACATGGGAGGATACATTTCTCCTAAACAACACTAAGCTGGTTGGCTTTATGCCTGGAAAAGAATAAAAGTGATTACAAATATATACAGAGTTTTTCGAAAATGGCGAGTGAAGATTTGCGTGCGGTGCCGGTCATTTTGGTGACTTTTTCAAAATGATGTAGAAAACTATAGGAGTGGAAATTTAATGTTCTGTTTTCGCAGAAGTCTTGAGAAAGTGTAGGTCTATTAAGGACCGCAAATTTCAAACGTTTTGGTCCATTTTTCTTGAAGATATGGTGTTTTGAAAACGGAGGTCTGGATAGGCCTAATGAGCGCTAGCGAGCGCTAATGAAAATAAAAATGTTCGTTGCGAAAACGATAAACTCTCAGGTTTTTGATTTTTTCAGCAGAGGTATCCTCTCAAATCTGTTGGTGAAGACTAGCTTCTTTACAGTCTGTTGCCAGAGGTTATGTGTGGTGGTCTGGGATTGATGGTGATATTGAAGCATGTGTTGGCCGATGCAATGCTTGTCAGTCAACCAGGAATATGCCATCTGCTTCTAAATCCTTTGTGTGGAATTGGCCAGCCAAGCCTTGGTCTCGTCTCCACATTGATTTTGCCGGTCCATTCTGATAGTCGTGGACGCCCGTACGAAGTGGCTTGAAGTCATGCCCGTATCTTCTATGTCCAGTGAAGCTACAATTCATCATTTGCGCATCTTATTTGCATCAGAAGTACTGCCTGATCTTATCGCAATGGAGTAAAAAGCACGGTAATAGATTATGTGAAGGCAAACCAAGCAGTGCT
>JAHWFP010229813.1:7963-36224 GCA_023313725.1 Lithobius niger | reverse complement strand
CATTTTGCCAACTGGTTTAAATAATGCCAGTAGTGCTGCCAGTAAAGTACTTTTTAGGGGGTCCGCCAAGCTCAGCTAGGGGGCGCTCTCCCAGTGGGGTCCGGGGCAGAGCCCCGGAAGCCGAAGCATTTTATGCTATTTTAGTGCCTGTTTCTAGCCTCCAGTGAACACTGAAGCAACAAATTGTCAAACAAATTTTGGTGATTTTTTTAATTCATTTTTTAGGATGGTAGGTTACGTAAAAATTTTACTGTGACTAAATCATGTTTTTTTTTAGATTTTTTTTTTCAAATTAAATTAAACCGAGTTCAGTTTAGAATTATATAAACAAGCCAGCTGGCCATTGATGATTGAGGGTTGACTTAATTGTACATTTTGGACTTTTAGGCTATAATGAATGACGACGACTCCTGTGAGCAAGCATAGGCAGCAGGTCAGGGGCAGAAATTATTTTTAAATGTACAATCGAAAGGTGAAAAGTAATGAAATCTTTTTCTCAGTTGTATCCCAAACAACTATAGGCCTAGAGGTATCATTGTAAAAAAAAGAATTTCACATTTTAAAACAAAAACATGCTCCAGTTTTTAATAATGGAGCGTCGAAAGACGAAAGAAATGGCGAAACTTTTTACCTCAGTTTTGTCCAAAACAACTTGAGGTTGTAACGGCGGACGCTACGACGGCTCAGGTGCGTGTAGCGCCTCCGGTTTCCTGGTTTGACACGGAGATTCAGCTTAAGGTGTTGCGGTGATTATTGCGACTTTTACGGCATAAGCACAGCAAGGGCTACTGTCCCAGCATGGGGGATGGAGCGCAGGGTCCTAAATTAAAGGGGCCTAACCTTAATACTGCTGGTATTTCACTGCCACCAGCGATGGAAATTTAACCGTTTATCAAGAGCTAAACTAAAAATGGTTTACATATTTATTTACACTTAAACAGTTAATCGACTAGCAAACGAACTGAAGTTAAAAACTCCTGGTTTTTATTATAACGACAGGGAATGAAAAGCACACTTTACATTTAGTTTACACGAAAGCTTTTGAAATAAACTTATTTAAAAGCACAAAGTTTGAATTTACAACTTGTAATTCGGTTTCACAAGTCTTTACTAAAACGACGTTTGTGTTTCAGAATAAAACAATCAATTAATTTTTCGAATAGAAAAAGCAATACTGAACGCTCCGCAGAGTCGTCCGCAAGATTGAACAGCCCAGGCTGGTTACAATCTATCAAACAGTATGTTTCAAACACGCATGAAAGATCAACCGTTTCACAGTTTTGTTTCTAAGTGATAAAACAGAACCTTAAACCTCCCAGAGTTGCTGTTTACAAGTCAACTCCTCAAATTATAAAAGCCTCGGCTACTTATAAAGTCCGTCTGGAGTGAATAACCAATGAATCCCACACAAAGATCAAACCGTCAGTTATTTGAATTAATGTTTAAAACAAATATGAAAGATGTTGGTTTTTAGTAAGAGGACCACTCTGACGTTATGGGGTGAGAAACCTAAGATGCCGCTACAGGCGTCACCACCATAATATTCCCTAGCTAGAGAGAGTTTAAGTTAGTTTAAACTAAAATTTAGACTTGGGGGGTCCTAAATTAAATTTTCAAAAGCTAACAACAAACATACGAACCACTACCAACGTGCCCGGCATGGCATTCCCCGGACATGGCGTCTCCGCTCCCGACTGGCGTGACCCTTCTCTAGCTTGAGATCTGTGAGCTGTGCTAACTATGCATTCTGGGGCTGGGGTTTTATGATGGAGAGGAGGGAAAGCGCGGACGTCGAGGATAGCTGCGGGGGTCTGATTGGCTGAGGGCCTCGAGAACAATGGAAAGTGGGAGGAGAAGTCGGTTGAACAAAGGGACTGGGTGCAGAGCCGTTTGAAGGAGTAGGAACATGTAAAATGGAAAAGGATAGGCCTGTTTTGAGTTTCACTCAATTGAACTTTCGGAAATGGGCCTTTACTTTGTATTATTGGCTACGGATTGAATATTTACATGTTTGCAACGTGAATAGGCTCTTGTTAAAGCTTATTACTTGGCTTTGGGTAATGCATAGAACATTACTATTAAATTAAACAAGCTTTAACTGAAAACTGCAGTGTTAAGCACCACAATTAGTTTTGGCTGGGGAGGGGGGCAAAAAGGGGTTTTCGAAGTTCTTGCACAGTTTGACTTTCGGAAATGGGTTAAACAGATCTTTTTAAGAATTCTTTTATTGTTTAATAGGAGATCAAGCTATTCGTAGGTTTTGGTAGGTCTCAGTCAGGTTTAGAGGAGAACTAAAATAAACATATATACACTGAAAAATTCGTGTCCGGTAGAATGCCAGGTCGTAATACGTTTATACGTTTGGACATATGGTAGCGTTTCTGGGGGTAAAAGATTATTATAAAAAGGCTAAATAAATGAATAAATAGTTTAGTTTAATTATATGCTAAAACGCATAAAGTTAAAGTGGAGGTTTGAACCATAAAGTTAACGGACAATGTTTGATCTAAGTGGACATTTTTCATAGTAGTTGCGATCGTTCAAACACAATAAAAAATATCACACTTCAAAGATGGTTGTCATTATTTTTTTGTCAGGTGTTTTTTTGACCTCTCCCTTTTGACGGGACCTGAAATATTTTTGACCAGAGGGTCCTCCGGCCTGCCCGGAGATAAATAATTACTGGTCCCGTAGGGGAATTTTTGCCTTCATTTCGTGGCCTTTGGGTCACCTTTGTCCTTTAATATGCCATCTTATGAACTCTTGTTGTCAAATTTTGGACCTTAACAAGTTGGAATTAACAAGTTTAAAATTTTTAATAATTTTCATTTGAAAAATATAGTTGTTTTTGCATTAATACAAATCCAAATTTAGTGGCGAAAGGTTAACAGAAAAAGGACAACAGAAAATCAAACAGCTAATTCAATTTTTCCAACTCGGTTTTTGATTTTGCCAACTGTACCCGATTTTCATGAGGTACAGCTTTAGTTCACGCCGGTTACTGTTTTAACTAAAACCAAGGGACTGATTGATGGACTAGCAGACGAACTAATAAATCAAACAATTCTGCATTAATTTTTTAGATTTATTTGATATCACAACTTTAGACGGCGATAACTTGGCAGAAGTCCTCACGCAAAGTTTGTTTTATGCAGAGTTTGTTGATATTTCTGCCTTACTTAAGAAACGTTTTAAATCCTAGCAGTGATGTTGTGTTTTGGTATATTAATATGACAGTAACTAGCGGAGTCGCTCGCTCATTCCGTGTCATCTCACTGACGAAATGATAATAATAATTAACCAGTACTCGTGGAAACTGGAATTTGCAGTGAAAATTTATCCGATTTTGCCAACTCGACGACTCAAATTTGCCAACTGTATGTGTTTCTTGGATGGTTGGAGGGTAAGCCCCCCCCACCCCCCCTTTCCCCCCCCCCCCCCCCCCCCCCAGGTCGCTTCGGCCCTGCTTGGAGTCCAAGCCACGATTTATCGTCGCTTCAAAAACGTTCCTAAAACTCTCGACGCACCCTCGATGCAAAGTCCCGTTTGCAAAGAAAAACTGCCATTGCATATAACGGAGGTGTAATTCCAACTGAATTAGGTACTTTGGCACGTGTATTTTGGATTTATTTTATTTAATATCACCTTTTATTTACCTCAATTGATGTTTTTGTTGGGCGTGTCGTCAAAATTGACGTGAAATTGCTTTTGTTTGCTAAAACTAGCCCTTGGTTCAAGCTGTCGTAACACAACAACGCAACAAACTGCCGCCATCTTGGTCGCGTTGGAAAGCAGGGATTCCCCGATTGATATGTGATCACTCATCGCGTCGGGGGCCATGACGTCATGCGAATCGAGTGAAGGTCACAACCATTGGAACTAGCAGGTGCGCGTTTCTTGGCGGACAGCCGGCTGGGAGTGGGAGCGCGATGGCGGCAGTTAACGGATTGCTTTCAACGATAGTGAATATAAATTTGGAAATAAAACAACTTTAAACTACTATTACGGTATTAAAAACTTTAAAAAAAAGGATTTCGGAAGCCGTAAACAATGCTGTAATGGAAGAATAACCAGAGGACGTTATCATTTCAAGGTCTCCCATCTACTGCAACAGAAGGTGAATATTTTCGTAAGCGCATTTACGTAGTCGAACTTCAACTTTTTTTTTAGTTATTGTAGTATCCAGATTCCATATATGTAGCAGACTGGTGTATTGGTGGCTGGCGTCACCTGGTGGCGTAATAAAGCAGATATATTGCAATGGCAGTAGGCCAAGTACTCGAGTATATTGCGCTGTCATTTTACCCGTAATGTAATGCAACAATAACAACACTACATTGGCAACGAGGATACAAACCGTTCCCACGATGTCTTGGATCGCAAATTTACCGGCCCCAGCACCATTTCAAACTGGAGGGACAGACCAAGCAACTTGATGGCGCGAAGCTTTCAAATTGTATTTGGAAGCCATCAACGTTACAGAATCTGCCCGTCAGAAAGCAATAATCCTCATCGGCGGAATAGAAATACAACGCATCGCAAAACATTTGCCGGACCAACGTACAGATGATGAAGACGTATACTCAACCCTTTACAGTGCACTAGACAAACATTTTAATGCCTCACTTTGCATTCGTTTAAACCGTCATCGCCTGCGGCAAGCAACACAGACCGACGATGAAGCCATAGATTTCTTTGTAACGCGCCTACGCGATCTGGCCCTCGCATGCGGTTATCCAGACACATAATATGAAAGCTCAGTGTCTGAACAAATTATCACCGGCTGCAACAGTGAACACCTACGACGACAACTCTTGCGTGAATCCGATATGAAAATTGAATCTTTCGTATCACTAGCCCGTTCGTACGAAGCATGCGACGATCAAGCTAAAGAAATCGAAACGTCAGGCTCAGAAAAACACGTGTTTGCCACTTCTTATCGACCACAACAGCCGCGTCAGGGATCGGTGCACCTTGCACGCAACCAAAGACCTTGCGCCGCTCAAAACAACAGCAGCAAGCAATACCAAATCGCGTCCACTCGTCAACGTTATACGAAAGGCCTAGCACGAGCTTTCAATGTGACAGATGCGGGAATTCGCACGAAGAAAACTCTGAATGTAGGGCGATAGCCCAAACCTGCAAACGATCTTTTACAAAAAAATCATTTTGCAAGTGTTTGTCGTGCACCGCAACCTCGCAGCAAGCCTTCAACAGGAAGGCCTAATTCACGCTACACAAACACACAGTGAACGCGCAAATGCCATCGATTCCGATGGTGACTCCGATGTGGTTGATGTGCTTTTCGGAAATTCCCTCCCGAAAGGACTAAAAGACGTCATTCTTAATGTAGATAAGACCCGCATTCCTTTTTTTATTGATACGGGTGCATCCATCACCACCATAACAGAGCAGGATTGGACATTAATAAAATCAAATTGCCCCAAGTTAAGCCTCACACCCGTACCTCGCAAAATTCTTCCTTATGGGTCAAACAAACCACTACAAACGCTCGGCCGATTTGCCACTACCCTTGCTTACAGGGACAAACAATTCACATGCTTCATAACAGTAGTGCAAAATGCTGGTACACGCCATCTTAGTCGCGAAGCCTCCATTGGACTGAATCTGATTACGCTCAACACTGACATTGTTGACACAGTGTTTCAATTCCCAACAACTGAATCACTCGACACACGCGACAATTGCAATGACCCATCATTACAATCAATACTACAGAGTAACAGCATACTTTTCTCTGGCTTAGGCAAGCTTCGCAGCTTCAAAGCCTCTATACAAGTTGATCCCATGGTAACTTTGACGACAAACATACCACCCCGAATACCCTTTCATTTGAGAGCGAAAGTCTACACAGAAATTAACCGCATCATAGCCTTGGATGTTATTGAGCGAATTGAAGGTCCCGCACGGTGTTTAAATAGAATTGTACCAGTACCCAAAGGTGATGCCGTCCGCTTATGTCTCCACATGGACAAAGTCAACAAAGCTTTAGTACGGAAGCAGTTTCCCATACCCAGTGTAGAAGAAACACTACAAGATATTGGCGAATCCGATACTTTTAGCAAACTGGATTTCTACCATGGCTATTTCCAAGTAAAACTGGACGCCGCCGCCAAGGAACTAACTACATTTGCCACTCATGACGGCGTATTTCGTTTCAGACGCCTTGTGCAGGGTTTCGCAAATTCTTCAGAATTTTTCCAATATATTGTGCAAGAAGCTCTCCGCGGGTGCAGTGGTGTCAAAAACATCTCCGACGACACTGTCGTTCATGGCAAAGGTACTGTACGGCACCACAAACGCTTACATGCTGTCCTCTCACGACTACAAGAAAAAGGCTTCACGCTTAACAAACAGAAGTGCATTTTCGCGGCTTCCCGCATCACGTTTGTGGAGTCGTCACTTGTGTGCTCCACAATGGCAGCCATCAATTTCATGTCTATATGTTAACCCTACCAAGATAACCCTTTAACCACTAAATAGGCTGTTCTGGATAATCATTTTCCGCGGTATGTAACCTTAGCTGTTCGCGATGTTTGCGAATCGTATTACCATTAGTATCAACGATAGTATAGGACTGATTTTCACATTTTTGGTTAACCATACCGACTGACCATAGCCTATCATTTGTCGTTGAAAAGTCACGATACCAAACCTTTTCACCTATTTGATACGTTTTCAACTCACGATGGTGGGTGCTCTGTACTTGTTTTAATTGTTTACGGCGTACGGCTGCAATAGGGTCAGGAAACAATAAATCCAGCAGAGACTTTAATTCTCGGTTAAAATATAATTTTCCGGGTGTTGCTTGCGTGGTAGCGGAGATAGTGATTCGTGCTGATAACAAGTAAGAATTTATACTCTCTTGAATAGTAGACCCCTGTCGCCGCGCGGCCTTGTAGACTCTCTTGAAATTATACCTCAGCCAAACCGTTGGGCCAAGGCGCAAAACTTGGCCCGGTCATGTGCCTAATTCCATTGGATTTTAACCAATTTTGGAATTCTGCGGACAAAAATTGGGCAGCATTGTCGGTAACTAAGCTGTCCATTAAACCATACAAAGCTATATGATTGTTTAAAACGTCAATGACACGCGCGGACGTTGTTGACTTCATTTTATGCACAAAAGGAATTTTTGAATGTGCGTCTACAAGAATGAAAAACATGTAATTGTCCATCGGCCCCAAAAAATCAGCGTGTAAGCGATTGTTTGGTTTTAGTGGATATTCCCACGTATGCTTAGGACCTGACGTTTGAGTATCTTTATACTCTTGACAATTTTGGCATGATTTGACTTTATTTTCAATGTCAGAGTCAATCTTAGGCCACCAGACTTTTTGTCTAGCTAAACTTTTCAATTTAACTATGCCTAAGTGAGCACTGTGTAGATCTTTCAAGATTTGTCTCCGCAAGGCCGTCGGCACCAGGACTCTATACCCCCAAAATAAGGTTTCGTTTTCGACAGAGATTTCAGCATGACGTGTGAAGTACGGTAACGGATCGGGAATTTCGCATTTGTCAGGCCAACCATGGTTCACATAACGATAAACTTTTGAAAGGATTTTATCACGTTTACTTTCAAGAACGAGTGTCTCGTTTAAAACTGGAAGATTAGAAATAGTTTCTAAAGCAAGAATATTGTACTGCTCTTCTGCTTTCTCGAATTCCTCGGTATTTGGGAGGGGAAGGCGCGATAAAGCGTCTGCCGTCAAATTAAGTTTACCGGGAATGTGTTCGAATTCGTAATCGTACGCATTAAGCATCACTGCCCAACGCTGAACCCTGGCGGCTGCCATCTGCGGTATTCCTTTTTTAGGGCCAAAAATCCAAACTAAAGCCTTCTGATCAGACTGCAGTATGAATCGCTGACCATAAACGTATTCATGAAACCGTTTCACTCCCCAAGCCACGCTGAGCGCTTCCCGGTCAAAATGCGAGTAGCCTCTTTCCGCTTGAGTGAGTTTACGTGAAGCGAAAGCTATCGGCCGTGATTCACCGTTTTTCATGACATGCATCAGGCACGCGCCAATTCCGTAGGGTGAGCCGTCACAAACGAGCTTGAGCTTTAATTTCGGATCGTAATGAACCAGAACTTTTGATTTAAGAAATAATTATTTTACTTTACTCACGGCTCGGTCGCATTCTGCCCCCCAAACCCACTTCACACTTGGGCTTAACAAACGTGTTACTGGTGACAGAATATGAGCGAGATTCGGTAGATATTTTGAGTAATGGTTTACAAAACCCAGAAAGCTCTGTAGCTCTTGAATACATGTTGGGTTAGGAGCGTTTGTGACTGCTTCGATAACCTCAGGGAGTGTATGCATGGCTTCTGCATTTATCATGTGGCCTAAATATTTTAATTCAGGCCGCGACAGTTTGCACTTCTCGATCCTAAGTTTGGCTCCTGCATCTTGTAAAGCATTTAACAGTTTATTTAACGATTCGTCATGCTCACCCCCCTTCCCGCTCACCAGGATGTCATCATAAAACGGGAGACATTTGGGGATTTTACTGGTGACTTGAGTCATTACCCTCTGGAAAATTCCAGGACTGGACGCCAGGCCCAGGGGTACGCGAAGCCATCTAAACAAACCCAGGGGTGTATTTATTTCAAAGCTTCTTGTGACTCTTTGTCGAGTTCAATTTGCAGAAATGCATCCTTAAGATCAATAAGGGAAAAAGTGTCACTGCCTGCTAATTCACTGAATAATTCTGCGGCCGTGGGAACTGGATAGTGGTCGACTTCGAGTTGAGGGTTCACGGTGGTTTTATAATCACCAATCACTCGGATTTGACCATCCGCTTTGTGAACTATGACGATCGGCGTAGACCACTGAGAAGTTTCCACAGGCTCTAGAATTCCAAGGCCAACCAATCTACGAATTTCTTGGTTAACCTTTTCTTTGAGTGCTAACGGAACCGGTCTTACACGACTGTACACAGGCTTGGCATCAGGTTTTAAATGAATTTTGGCTTTAAAATTCTTAAACTTACCCATGCCTTCAGAAAATAGCTCCGGGAAACCCTTCACTATTTCGGAAGTGTCAACTGGCGTAATGCTAGTTTTAATTTTCTTAACACTTTTCTTAGGTTTCACTTTCGTTTGTAGGTCGTAAAAAGGATGGAAATTAACTCGAAAAATAGAAAGCCAATCCTTTCCCATTAATGCAGGTTTATATAATTTTGAAACTAAAGCATCCAAATGTTCGATTTGACCTTGAACTTCAACCTTCAGACTTAGTAAATCGTGTTCTCAATTCCGTCAGTGTATGAGTGTATCGAGTACGGACTGAGTTTTAAAGGACAGTCCGCAAAATATTTTTGATGCCACTCAATAGGGATAATGGATGCATCTGCCCCGGAATCAAGTTCCATTTCTAGCTTGACACCATTTAGGCAGACTGGCATTTTCCATTTATGGATTTTCATAGAATTAACTACTACTATTATTTTGTTGGTTTGTAGGGGAATTGAAATCTGGTCCACAGCCTGACTCGGTCCAAGAGTATTATTTTTCAGTACAAGATAGTCGTTGTCTGAATCGTTATCAGACTTGGAACCAGACTCTGAATTTTCGGCTTCAACATCCTGGCCTTCTTCACTATCACTTTCGCTATCGCGTTCGAGTTTGTTGACGCGTTTTTTGTAGCTATACTTTTGTGTTCGGCCTAGCCTTAAAATTTGTGCTAGAACTTGCTTTAGGGTGGTCGAGTGATTTTAAAGTTCTATTCGAATGACTAGCTTTTCGGCACACGGCTTTTAAATGGCCGACAGTGTGGCAACGGCCACAAGTATAGTCTCGATATTTACAACGTGTTTTCACGTGGCCATTTTTGCCGCAACAATAGCAAATGAAATCCTTAGTGGATTTAGGCCTACTTGATGTTTTGCCCGATTTTTTAGCTACGTAGTTAACAGCTCTAGAATGGCTTCTCAAAACGCTTTGGTCTGTTTCAGTAGATTCTAAGGATAAAGCTAAGGATGTTGTAGCCTTTAAATCCAGAATCTGCTTCAACAAAATTGTGGAGTCGTCACTTGTGTGCTCCACAATGGCAGCCATCAATTTCATGTCTATATGTTAACCCTACCAAGATAACCCTTTAACCACTAAATAGGCTGTTCCATAATTGTATATAATCTTAAGTGTATCACATGACTTCCCTGTATTTAAGGAGCAATAAACAGGAAGTTCGCGGTCTTATCAGCTGTAGCCTACACTCTGGTAGTCCGTGTGTTTATTACCATTGGTGCCCACGCTGGGCTAAGGTGTGTCCCCGCCTAGGACATCACAGTTGGCGACGAGTCCGGTACCTTTGGTAATCTTTAAAAACTTAAGCTTAAACTGATAGGTCTTCAACCACATCTTTGCTCCATATTTGTGGTAAGTTGCAAATTTTTTTCATTTTGGCAATGAAAATTAGTGCTCTGAATTCCTATCAGAGTTTAAACTTTTTCAAACAGTGTTATTTTGACGTGGTAGTGCTGTGTGGTACGAAATGATAACAGTTAAATTTAGTACCTTAACAACTAGAACCGAAGTGGGCAATTGGATTTATTAAGGTTAATTTTACCTTGGCAGTGTTTTAGAGCGACGCACTGGCGTGTCCGCACAGGCAGTATTATAAACCTGAAGGTTCGAAAAATGGGCTGCTAAATTAACCCTTGTAAATTCGATTGTGCCATTGCCCATATTCGGGCTAGTGTGTGCCGGTGTAAAATTTAACACCGTAGGTTTATGCTTAAACTTAGTGAATTCTGGTCTGTGCTGAGGCTTAGGCCAGAAGTGTTGTTTGGAAAACGTTGCAAATGAAAACGTTGCAAATGGTGAACGTAAAACATTTTTTCAAAGCCTAGTCCCTTTAAATTTAACTTGTAGGCAGTTAATTTATACAACTAGGTAGGCTACAGTCAAGCTTGATTTATTTCTGTGTTTAAATAAGTGACCGGTAGTCTTGAGTGCTCCAGTTTAATCCTTGCATATTAAACAGGATTGTAATTAAATTTAAGCGTAATGCTTACGAACTACGCTGGGCACCATTCTATTGTCTAAGACATGTATTTTTAATAGCTCGACCATGAGGGAAAGGTGTGTTCCTACCCAGCGCGGATAGCATAACCATCATTCTGGATCGTGAGTCCTAATGTTAAACGTTAAATGCTATCCTACAGAGGACGTGGAAAAAGTAACGTGGATCGAATTAAGGCAACCGTCTTTTAGCGGACACAGATTGTTTATTACAGTGAGGCGTCGAGTCAGCTTACATTATGAGTGGCGTAACAACGCATACGGGGAATTGCTCACTAGCGCTAATGGCATAATTATCGTGATCAGTATTCAACATGATTCTGCCTCATCTCGCCCTAACTAAGTTTAAATACAACCATCGGTAACATTGATCAGGTTACTTAGCTGCGAATCCATGTTGTGGGATTACAATTGCCGAAAACATCGGCTACGGCTCGGCGTACAAAACAGAAGCCTCTTCGCCCAGAAAGGAAACCAAAAGATGGATGCCGCTCTCAAACAGAACGGGGAAACAACAATGATAAAGGACCAACATACGTGCGGCAACAGAGCAAAACACTTCACGGGTACAACAATATACAGCGTTCCCACAGCAAGACTCGGTATACTGCGGGCTAATAAATATTACAGAGAGGGGAGTGGAAACTATAGTCTAGTGGGGGTTTACACCACCACAGCTCCCCCTCATTTGCACTTCCCTCTCGTCCCTTCCTATAACGAGTAGGCTTACGCAGAGGACAAAGTTACTAACTTAAACATCAACACTCTCACAGGTACAGAGTGTGGTACCGACCTACGGCCTCTCTAAGTACCCAACCTCTCACAAAACCACCAAAAACATTGGTGCAAACACACCCCACATATTACACTTGTAAAACATATTTGTGCCGCTAACAAAAAATGGAGTTAGTCATGTTAGTTGACAGAAAAACTACTAGAGTGGTTCAAATCTTTAAAGAGAGTGTTAGTCAGTTACTGTACATAATCATGAATAGACATTTCCCACATAGAAACAACTCAACCTTCAAAACATAACTGTTGCTTAAATCTACCCAACCGTTGAGCGCCAACCGGTTTTGTTAGAATATCTGCAACCAATTCGTCTGTGGACAAATATTCCAACTTAACGTGCAAGTCCGTCACACACTCCCTCACAAACCATAGCTTCCTGACGTAGTGCTTAGATCTGGCACTGATATCTACCCTCTTGACGGTATTAATGACAGATTGGCTGTCAGTATACACCGTGACTGGCTTTCCTCCGTAGGGCAAACGCAGCTCGTCCAAGAACTGCGTTATCCATAGAATCTCCCGAACGCATTCAGTCAGGGCCTGAAGTTCTGCCTCCATGCTACTGAGGCAGACCATTGTCTGCTTCTGAGTCTTCCAATAGACGAGAGCTCCCCATATCCTCACCAGGTACCCGTTAAATCCCTTTCCATCAAAGGTCGTCCCCCAAGAAGCGTCGGCAAACCCAACTAACGGATCTACTGAATCCCACGGGAACACCAACTTCCTATCAGCCGTGGTACGCAGAAATCTGACCACTCTTTTGGCGGCCTCCCAGTGCGCTTCAGTTGGGGAGTGATTATAACGAGCGAGGGTACAGACTGCAAACATTATGTCAGGCCTCGTGCCCTGTGCGATATACAAGAGTGACCCAATAATAGCCTGGTACCGTTTGACGTCAAAGGGTTTAGAGCTTTGGCAGTCATCTATCTTCTGCGATAAAACCATAGGCGTTTTTGCACTCTTCGCATTCTCTAGGCCATATTCTGAGACAACTCTCTCAATATACTTTCCCTGGGAAATTTCAATTCCCCGATCAATACGGCCAATGTTGAAGCCCAAATAGAGGCTATTCGAGGTCTCCAACAATGTAAAGTACCTCTTTACCCGTGGACTAATCGTATCAAGCAGTTGTATGTCCCCGGCACCCAGAAAATCGTCCACATGGGTTGAAAGCACCATAAAACCATCGCCCTCTTGCAGACAAAAGACACAAGGATCTGCTTCGAGCTGTGTAAACCCCGAATCCAACAAACTTTGCCTCATATATGAAAACCAGTACAGTCCACTTTGGGGGAGGCCGTAAAGCGCCTTTTTCAGTCTACATACCATATCACCGGGGCCGCGCTCGACCCCTAGTGGCATTGCCAGGAAGTTTTCGACATCCAGTGGACTGTTCAAGTACGCCGAGGCCACATCGTACATTTTGACGACGTAACGTCTAGGTGCAGCCAAAGCAAGGACCATTTTCAACGATTGAGCTTTGACAACGGGACTGGAGGACTCGAAAAAAATCCTGTCCTGGGATCTGGTTACAGCCGCAGGCGACCAGCCGGGCTTTGTACTTATGTAGGGTGCCATCTGCATTAAACTTCTTAGAAAAAACCCATTTGAATCTCACTACTTTCCGACCAACTGGTCAGGGGACCACCTCCCACACAGCCAGGTCGTTTAGCATTTGCAGCTCCTTCTGAATAGCCTCTTTCCACTTATCCTTATCGACACTGGCCATAGCCTGCTTATACGTGGCAGGGACGGGCTCTGCGCTCCGGACATCAACTGCGCTACACGTCTCCCACACTTCATAGGAGTTTTCCACCCACTCAGGGTCAGCAGGAGTAGGAAAAGGAAGAGCAAGCGGATTTAATAGCATTAGGGAAGAGGGAGGATAGTCCTGGCTGTGACCCCGAGATCCATCTCCGGACGAGTTAACATCACCCTCAATTGCGCAGGGTCCCCCACTAGTTACATTTTGCTCCCTTGGCAACGACCGACCTAACGGAGTAGAAAGAACTTTATTCTTTTCGACAACCGTTACTAGACTATTGAGTGCTTCGCTCATTTTCGACAAATTCGCCGGGTCCACACAGACTGGACACCTAGCCTTGGCTCCTTTCTTATGGACATATTCCAGCCGCCGTCCCTCAGAGTGGGAGATTATTCCCAACCTACACTTTGACACAGATCCACGAGGGTGTTTCTCCAGAAGGCGTGGGAATGACGCTTGGGAGGTATACAGATCACCTCTGGGACAAAACCTAAGAACAAGCTTGTAGGGAGGGGTCCGTTCCCTGATAAACGCACCACCGCTGCGTATGTTTATATTGTACCCTGTCCAAGTTAGTTTGTTCAGAGAAACTGCATTAAATGTGGCCCCCGGAACATATACGACATCTCTAAGAATCAATGAGTTTGGCAATATCACACCTCTTCCGTTTACCCCCTGAACTCGGACGTCACCAATAATGTGACCCGGGAGAGGTTGACCACCTTCTGACCACACCCGAACGGAAGGACACTTGCTTAAATCTACTGACGCGGGGAGGAAGGCTATGCTATGGTAGTCCCCCCAAGACATGAGCCTCCAAATGCACGAGCGAACACCCGCGCCCATATCTAGTAAGGGGTATACAGTGACACCACCTGGAAGTTAAACCATACAATGGTAAAAGGGCAAACGAGAAAGCACTTGGGTAGGCGGCAAGTCGATGACACACTAAGGACCACACTAGTTGAGTAAGAGGCATAGACCATACTTTTAAGTGATCTCATCGTAAGCTTAGGCAACAAACACTTAAATTAGACACCATATTTAGACACTTAACTACCCAAAAAACATTCAACCTACACTTTGTATAGCACTCTAGCAAAAATACAGTTGGCCCAAAAAGTGTGATATGCACTCAACACCTTGCTGAGTGATATAAATCTCCACACTCATGCAAAAAAAACACCTCCCCATTCAGTACCCCCTCATAGGTGAACACGTTTACCACCTTATTACCAAAAGGATTTTTGGCTACTTGAGCGCCGGGGCCGATGGCCTTGAATCGTGCACTCTATAGCAAAAAAAAAAAACTAACTTCAGCTGTAAAAAAAAAAAAACTGACCAACAAATAAATGCACCAAACCATCAATTGCAATACAGGACTATAGGTAATAAATAGCTCAATTAATAGATGCAGGGAGCTAGTATCAGAGCTGAGAGTGAAAAGGAGGATTAGCAATAAAAGTTAACAGTGCTCTTATCAGTTTAAGTCAGTCACACAGTACTTGATCGATCATAGCCAAAGCACTTCCAGGGGTTACTTCCTTCAGGAACATCAGTTACTTGGGGGCCAAAGGAAATACAGATAAATGTACTTACATAGGCGGTCTTCTCTCTCCGTCCCTGAGTAGGGGCGAACGGTTCACTATTCACAACACTTATCACAACCCTAAACAGACCATAACTTGTGCAGCCTAATGCTGTCAAGCCTATTGCCCTCTTTTTTTTTTTCTAAAGGACACAGCACTGGACTTGTAGCTTGCTTCTATTGCTGTACTCTGCTGGGCTCCACAATACTGCGCCGCCGAAACTGCTTGGCTCTGGCGTCCGTGTTAAATCCGGCTCTGCTGTACCACGTACGTAAAGTACCCCCTCATGCCGGTGGAGTTTTCTCCCTTGTTTCCAGCCACTGGCTATTGGGTTCGTCGGCAGCGTGGGCTCGGCGCGGTTAGCGTAACTTGAGAGTTCGGTTAGTTAAGGCAGATTGCTTCCCCCTCATAACGTTGTACGTTTAAGGCGTTGCAGTGACTCAAAACTTCGTTTGGCGTTTTACAGATTCGAACGCCGCCATTTTGGAAGGTGGATTAAGTTCGGATTTTGATTTTTAGGCTTACTTTCGCTTTTATTTAGGGCGAAGCGGATATAACGGAGGAAAAACAAAGTTCATTGCAGCCGTTCGTGACCTTATCGACTGGGAACACACGCAACTGACTCTGTGACTCGACCCACGAAAACTGGCAAAAGGGACTCCTACTAAGACGTCCTACGGAACTGTAGCTACCAAATTGCCACCGAACTGTTACCAAACGGTGGTATCAAACCTGCTGCTACCAAACTGTTACCCAATTGCTACCAAACTGTGAGCGTAATGCTTACGAACTACGCTGGGCACCATTCTATTGTCTAAGACATGTATTTTTAATAGCTCGACCATGAGGGAAAGGTGTGTTCCTACCCAGCGCGGATAGCATAACCATCATTCTGGATCGTGAGTCCTAATGTTAAACGTTAAATGCTATCCTACAGAGGACGTGGAAAAAGTAACGTGGATCGAATTAAGGCAACCGTCTTTTAGCGGACACAGATCGTTTATTACAGTGAGGCGTCGAGTCAGCTTACATTATGAGTGGCGTAACGACGCATACGGGGAATTGCTCACTAGAGCATAATTATCGTGATCAGTATTCAACATGATTCTGCCTCATCTCGCCCTAACTAAGTTTAAATACAACCATCGGTAACATTGATCAGGTTACTTAGCTGCGAATCCATGTTGTGGGATTACAATTGCCGAAAACATCGGCTACGGCTCGGCGTACAAAACAGAAGCCGCTTCGCCCAGAAAGGAAACCAAAAGATGGATGCCACTCTCAAACAGAACGGGGAAACAACAATGATAAAGGACCAACATACGTGCGGCAACAGAGCAAAACACTTCACGGGTACAACAATATACAGCGTTCCCACAGCAAGACTCGGTATACTGCGGGCTAATAAATATTACAGAGAGGGGAGTGGAAACTATAGTCTAGTGGGGGTTTACACCACCACAAATTTTACCTTGGCAGTGTTTTAGAGCGACGCACTGGCGTGTCCGCACAGGCAGTATTATAAACCTGAAGGTTCGAAAAATGCGCTGCTAAATTAACCCTTGTAAATTCGATTGTGCCATTGCCCATATTCGGGCTAGTGTGTGCCGGTGTAAAATTTAACACCGTAGGTTTATGCTTAAACTTAGTGAAATCTGGTCTGTGCTGAGGCTTAGGCCAGAAGTGTTGTTTGGAAAACGTTGCAAATGAAAACGTTGCAAATGGTGAACGTAAAACATTTTTTCAAAGCCTAGTCCCTTTAAATTTAACTTGTAGGCAGTTAATTTATACAACTAGGTAGGCTACAGTCAAGCTTGATTTATTTCTGTGTTTAAATAAGTGACCGGTAGTCTTGAGTGCTCCAGTTTAATCCTTGCATATTAAACAGGATTGTAATTAAATTTAATTAAATTTAATTTTGTAGGCTTATGCCAAAGACAGGTGTCGGTAGCAAACCACCTGTAACTGCTAAAGTTAGCAGTGAAAGTGAAACTGAAAATAATTCAGTAGTGAACGCAAGCGTTAATGAAGCTAGTTCTAATTTAAATCTAAATTTTGAATCTAGTGATAGTGAAGACGACGTCAACATGGGTTCGTCTAAAACCGCTGGTTTATTTTCGGAATTCGATTGCGAGTCTGACACATGGGAGAAATACTCCAGCCGAATTCGTTACTTTTTTTTAGCTAAAGAAATACCAGCAACCAAGCAAGTTAATTTTCTAATGGCATCTGTGGGCCAGAAAATGTTTGATAGAATTCTTAATATCCTCTCACCTGATTTGCCCGACTCATTAACATTTGATGAGCTCGTTAAAAACGTTTTAGACGACATTGAGCCAGTGCCCTCAGTGGTATCTGAGCGTGTTAAATTCTTTAGAAGATCGCAAAAATCAGATGAGAGTATCGGGGAATATTTAGCTGCCTTAAAGCTAATGACGAAGTATTGTGACTTCGCAAAAATTAAAGACATTAACAGCGAAATGATTAGGGGTTCATGGGTCTTGTTCTCACACCAGGAGGTGTAATGCTTGGCAACGACAAAATTACAGCCCTAAAAGACGCACCACACCCTGAAGACCCAACAACTTTGCGCAGTTTCCTCGGGCTCGCAAATTTCTGTGCGCGTTTCATTCCCGATTTCTCGTCGCACATAGAACCGCTGCAGCGGCTAACACGCAAAGACGCACCCTAGGATTGGACAAAAGAGCAAGAAACCGCCTTCACTGACATTAAGACGGCACTCTCTGACCGCCCAGTTCTGAGTTACTTCAACGTGAAACTACACACCACGCTGATTGTCGATGCCAGTCCAATAGGACTTACGGCGGTTTTTTTGCAGACACAAGAAAAGGGACTCTTCAAGCCAGTAGCGTACGCAAGCAAAGCACTGACAGACGTGGAGCGACGCTATTCCCAAACTGAGAAAGAGGCCCTCGCTGTGGTCTGGGGGTGCGAAAAGTTCCATCTTCACCTGTATGGTAATGAATTCACACTGATAACCGACCACCTGCCGCTTAAGTTTATTTACGCTGGAAACAGGACCAAGTTTTCACCCCGCATTGAACGATGGATCCTACGTTTGCAGCCATACAACTTTAAACTGCTCCACAAGGCTGGGAAGCAAACATAGCAGACTCACTATTTGTACAGACAACTTTGTTAGTGTGATATTTTTTATTGTGTTGAACTGCAGCAACTTTTATGAAAAATTTCCACAGCAATCGTCACCTGTCCTTTAAGTTTGAAGTTATTTATTCTACAACTTAAATGCGTTATAGCATTCACTAAGCTAATATATTTATTCTTTTTATGCATTCTTAATAATAATCTTTTGCCCCCAAAACGCTACCATTAGTCCAACCTATACAGACATCGGTAATAACCGGACACAAATTTTTGTGTATATATGCTTTGCTTTAATTCTCTACAAAACCCGACTGACCCATCCGAATGTTGCTACTAGCTTGCTCTACTATTAAAAACCAAAAGATTTTATCTGTTTCCATGCAATTCGAGAGTCAAACTGTGCTTAAAAACTTTGAATCCTTATCCCCCCCCCCCCCCAAAAAAAAATCTAGTTATGGTGTATAACACTGCAGTTTCCAGTTAAAGCTTATAAAATTTAATAGTAATGCTCTCTGCATTACCCAAAGCCAAGTATTAAGCTTTAACAAGAGCCTATTCACGTTGCAAACATGTAATTATCCATTCCATAGTCAATATTCAAAGTAAAGGCCCATTTCCCAATGTTCAATTGAGTAAAACTCAAAACAGGCCTATCTTTTCCGTCTTTACATGTCCCTACTCCTTCAAACGGCTCTGCACCAAAACCCTTTGCGATACCGACTTCTCCTCCCACTTTCCATCGTTCTCCAGGCCCTCAGCCAATCAGACCCCCGTAGCTATCCTCGGCGTCCGCGCCTACTTCTGGTTATGTGTATAAAACCCCAGCCCATCGTTAGCACAGCTCCGAGCGCTGCTCGGGAGAGCACAGCTCACAGATCTCTCAAGCTAGAAGGGTCACGCCGGTCGGGTGTGGAGATGTCACGTCCGGGATTGCCATGCCGGGCAAAATGGTAGTGGTTGTAAGTAACTAGTTTAACTTTAGAAGTTTAACTTTAGTACCCCCCAATTCTAAATTTATAGTCTAAATTAAATTAACCTCTAGCTTGGAGTTTTTATGGTTGGTAAGCCTTATCGGCATTGCTGGTCTTTACCACCATAATGTTAGAGTAGGCATCTCTTACTAAAAAGACAGTTTCTTACTTTGTTCATTCTTTAATGTAAACAAAGGGACGGTTTGATCCTCGCGAGGAAAAGTAACTGTGGGACGACTTGAAAACTACAGTTGTCAAATATAGTTGTAACTTAGCGGACGCGGTTCAGCTTGCTGGGTATTCCTGGATCGGAACCCAAGATAAAAATGCTTTTTCTATTCTAAATCAAGTGTTTAAGAACAAACATCGTTGTTCTTGTTTAAATGTGAATTACTAAATGTAAATTCTGTTGATTTTGTTTTTGCCAAACTTGTCAAAAGCTGAACTAGTGAACTTAAATGTAAAAGTGTTTATTTTTTCATTCTGATGTTTTAAAATAAAAACCAAGAGTTTTTAAACCTCAGATTCGTTCCCTAGTAAGATTAATTGTTTCTAGTGTAAATTATGTCGCCCATTTTAGCTTTATACTTCGTTTAAGCAATTAAATTAATCCACCGTTGGTGGCAGTGTATTACCGGAAGCATTAAGGTTAGGCCTAGAATAGGACACCGACGCTCCATCCCCCATGCCGGGACTGTAGCCCATGCTGTGTTTATTATCGTAAAAAGTCGAAATAACCACGTAACCTGATGCAAAGAAGTACTCGTCAACCAAGGATGTCGGGGGCGCTACAAGCACCTCAGCCGTCGTCGTCCGCCGCTACACTGGACATTTGTGGCCCATTCCGCGACGGCTAAAGTCTACTCTCCCTAATAGACTATAAAACCAGATGGCCAGAAGCTTCACTTGTGTGTGACACATCCACAGCTACTGTATTGAGATGGCTCTCATCTATCTTCGCCACCCATGGTTTTCCGGAGATACTGCGCTCGGACAATGGCCCGCAATTCTCCTCCACCGACTTCAAGAATTTCCTGCGCACACGAAAAATCGCTCATCTACCAACCACACTGTACTGGCCACAAGCCAACGGTCTAATCGAAAGAATGAACCGAGTCTATTTAAAAGCACTCAAGCTCGAACACAGGGACGCGCAGGACGTACTTAGCAGCACTCTATATGACTACAGAAATCGGAGGCACTCATCAACAGATCACACATCAGCTGAAATGCTCGTTGGCTGTCACCCCAGGACCTGGCTACCACAAAGAACAGCAGGCCAACGAGAAATCCCAAACGACAACACCGACTACCAAAACCGACAAACGCATGCCAACGATGCCAACCTATGCCGTCGTCCCAGCTTCAACACTACAATGCAACCAGGAGACCAAATGTTTCTGAAGGAAAGGAAGGCGAATAAGTTTGACACCAACTACGACCCACAGCGATGGTCTGTGCTTAAGTAACTTGGTGGTGTAGTGCACGTTTCCGACATAAACGGTCGTACAACAACACGAAACATCACCGCAGTTAAGCGAGCGCCACCAGGTCAATCCCGCCTTCCCTCATCCGCACAGACATGGTGGTACGACGATGCACTACGACCCTCTCCTACACCTGTGCTCACACCTCGGCTTATGCCTGACACACGAAATGTGCCTTCAACCACCTCTGATGGTGCCACACCGACACCTAGTGCACCTGACCGCCCTGTGCGTACACGCACACTGCCAGCCCGTCTGGCTGACTATGACCTAAACTGATTTCATTTTTGTGTGAACATTAGATTTGGCAACTGTCAGTTTGATGAAGTACCACATTATTGTGCCTAAATCAGACCAGAGTTTACGAACCAATCAAATCCGTAGTATCCCCCGCCCCCCCCTCCTCATAATAATTTCACATTTAAGTGTCACGTTCTGGTTATATATATATTTTTTTTTTATCCCGCTCTTTATACCTTAGCCTATCATGCGACTCGCATGTGTTCAATGTTCATGTATGCGTGCGTTCGTGCATGCCCTTTTCTTAGTTAGTCACCGTTGTAAAAAAAAAAAAAGGAGAAAGAGTGATTTAGTATCCAGATTCCATATATGTAGCACAGTGGTGTATTGGTGGCTGGCACCACCTGGTGGCGTAATAAAGCAGATATATAGCAATGGCAGTAGGCCAAGTACTCTTATATTGCGCTGTCATTTTACCCCTAGTGTAATGCAACAATAACAACACTACAGTTATGAAAACCTAATACAATTGTCCCAAGTATATTTTTGTGCAATAATTTACACTGTAATTATTACATCTGCAATTTTTTATACCATTACCCATAGATCGCTTAGTTATTTTACTACGATTTATTTTACCGAGGCATGCAACATGTTTACGGTGACAATGTTTTGGTTGTGTTCCAACCAGTATCCGGTTCAATATAATTGCCAGATCCGGATTTCGCCGATACCGCATTATCTGGCGCCGGATACAGATATATCCGGACTCGATCGATCCCTAAATTAAACCTTAGTTTAGCTTATCGCCCGCTTGGAAGGCTGCACTCGCATTCCATATAATATGAACATAGCAGCCATTTTCAGCATATCACTTCGGGCACTGATGTAGTTAACACAGTGCAGATTGTTGCTATAGTCACCTGGCTAATCGCCGATCTTCGTAATGGATAACAATTCCCAGATCCTCAAACTCCTGGCATCTGGTTCGTATCCCGAATGCTCACACCGAAAAACTCCAGGAGACTTTCCCTGGAGACTACCCTTCTTGCAAAAAGTGCAGAAAATACAATTTTAAGGACGAAAATATTATTGTAAACTTTGTTTATTACACAACGAAGATACCGTGAAAAAAGTTTTGTTTACGTGGAAGAAAACGGATCAGCGTACACAATCTGAACGTCATTAAAGATCTGCCTCCGTAGTCTCTCCCTTTTCTCCACTGAATTTGGAACCTAAAAACCAGTTTGGAGGTACGTCACGAAAAAAGGAGCGTCGATTTATTGGTTCCTGACGTATTCCTCTCCGATGAAACCATAGCCTTAGCGGTTGCTAAAGCTGACAACACTGGAACGCCATTGTGTCGCCTGGTGATTCTTCACAATCCGGAAATTCTTCGACACTTTCGCCCAACAACCTATGAATAATGGTTTCTGAAGCCCGAAATTCCACTGTCGCGCATGTTAGCTGCTTCTGTAGACGTAACGAGAGCTGAAATTTCTACAAACATTGATGTAAAACTAGATAGAAATTCAATGCATTTGAACAAAACTTCTTCAATTTGCATCTTCGCTTGCTAGCGACAAATCTGAAGCTACAAATTGCACATCGTTTGTCCCGACAACGCCATCTAGCAACGCCAAACAGAAACGTGCGGAGAAGGAGAAAAATGTGGCCTCACTTAATAAGAGCAATTCGGCAAAATCTTCTTTCGACGCTAATAAAACAGCTGAAGAATTCTGATTAAGGAAAAGAAAAGAAGAAGAGTAACGAAAAAATAAAAGTGAAAAACGTTAAGAAAGAGAATAGTGTCATTTCAAAGTCTGGGTCCGTAATTTGCTTGAACATTCAAAATATGAGAAAGAAAAAGTTAAGCCTTTTCTGCAACCCCCCCCCCCATGTTTCAAAAGGAATTGGGGGGCAACGATCCACCATGACCGATATCCCAAACGCATAGCGTTGCATGAGGAACAAAACAGTCTCCTGCCATACTGATTCATTGTCTAAACCGGAGGCGGGTAGACAAGGATGAAACAAATGTGTCAAAAGTGGGGACAGTAAAAAGTCTGCATCGTACAACCCCCCTGAGTGCGATCGCAAGTCTCGTCCTTCAACTCCATTTTCAAACCGTCTACAGATCGATAATACAAAAGCAAAAAAGGGGAGAAAAACGACGCAACCACGAAAGAACTGAAAAAGAATTTAGAAAAGTTGCAAAATTAAATGAACCCTTTTCTCCAAACCGTAAGGAAAACCGTAAGCGTAAATTTATTGACGCTTACTATTGGTCTAGGAAAGGAAATGAGAGTACGACTCTTGGTAACGGTGATAAGAAAAATCTCTTTATCCTCACCAAGACAACACTCATCCAAACTACGTTGTCAAATCGTTGTGATGTCAATTCAAAAAAAAAGGTGGCATTGAATCAATGAATCATCATAGCCATGAATCACCAAAGCGAAGTGCAACAATTTTGTAAAAACGTTGTGATGCACAATTGCCAAAACATCGTGACACTGAATCATCAAGACGTCAGTATAACGAATCACCTAAGCACCATTTTCTCCGAGTCACGTAGACGACATGTGCATAAAAACCGTAACAGTATTTTTAATCCGAATGTATCAAATTTCATTTAAAAAAATTAAAATTAAATAAAAAAAAAAACATGTCGCTTTCATCACGGCTGTCGATCCACCGGTTTCTTCTTCATCGTAGTCTCCTGTTTCCACGTTTCCATGTCTTCTATGCCTCGAAGACAAGCGAAACTGTTCCAGTTCTCCCTCTACACGTTCGCCTAACTCGGGCTGCAATCCTGCAACTCTCCGTATGTGTTCTCCGGACTTTCTCTCCTTGTGTCCTCGATCCCCAGCCACCATTATGAAGCTAACTATCACAATCTCCGGCATTTCTCGGCTTGCCTCGGTTACGATCCCCCTGCACAAGTCCCCATCAAATTGATCTGACAACACTTCACGATCTCCTTCCCCGCAAAGGACTGTAACCTGCACAGCTGTAATTTCTCCACCAAGTTCGGACATCGAGCTGCTGACGGGCCCATCCTCAAGCCTCAGTCTCTTTTAAGAAGTCTCTACTAGCCCTCAAGACCGAGCTCTAGTATGGCTTTTCATACCGAACATTCTCACCTTCATGTGTTAACTGCGAACCGCAGTCTTTTTTTTTTTTTTTTTGGTGTGTTATAATAAAATGTATCTCAAAAAAATAAAAAGAGAGACAAACAGAACAAGACAGTGCAAGGAAAATAAATACCAACCTGCCCTTCCCCCATTGGTACAACACACAAAAAAATAGACACAATACCAACAACATGCGATTCTTACTACCGTAAACTCTCGGTCTCCTATCCACTCCCAGAGCTTTGCGATCCGCACACTCAGTGCCAAGTTTCAACGTGATACCTTAACTCCGTTTTATGAACTCCTTGCTTCCTGCCCTCCCAACAGCGGTTCAATGATGTACATCAATTTCCAACTGATTCGTGTCGCACTGTCTACGGATGCCATCTTCAAGGAATCGCATATTCATTAGCGATAATTAAGGAGGACAGGATGGGGGGGGGGGGGGGCTCGCTTTCCTATGCCTCTTCACCAAACCATTGTCATCTTAGCCTTCCATGATCCCCTCTTAGGACTGCCTCTTATAAGAACTTTTTCCTTACAGCAGATCCAGTCATTCTGCCCCACGACCCTCTTCACGGTTTCTCCGTTCCTTATTTTCACGATCCTGGAGAACCTTACATCCATTTTTTCCCCTTCCCTACCACTAGATGGCACCTGAGTGGTTGGGTTCTGTTCCTCACCTTCAGCTTCCATCGACTCTTCCAGGGATTCCCCTTGCTTCACGTTTGGCGGGAAAATCAGCATCCATTGTGCTCGCTATCGCTCCACCTGTACGAAGTCTAGTCTTCTAACTTTCATTATAGATTCCACTCCAGATTCCAACAAGGCTTCGCATCCATCCTCTCCTGTTCAGGATACTCCAGAGGTTGCCAATTCTAGTGTCACCATTCCCACTTCATATCCTTACCTGGTTCGCTGTAGTTGTCTTGTATTTGTTGGCACCAAAGTACTCTTCGATCCCCATCCTTGTTGCCAATACCATCGGACGTGCGATTGGTACATCGTTTAAGTGTAGTGTGTGTGTCACTGTTAACAAGGACAAATTGCTCGAAATTCTCCGTCGTCAGTATAGATCACGACAAAGGATGGCTCGCCGGACCGCTCAGTTATCATCGTAACAAGGTGATCAAACCTCTTCGTCCCATTCTGGTTCCAGCATAGTCTGCCGTAAAAAGCGTCATCCTACCAAGAAAGTGCTACCTCAACGGTCCTCTCCGATCCCTCTGGTACTCCCACCTCCAGCTATGTCAGCTAAAGTTTCGGATCAATCCGCACCTTCCACTTCTCGTGGAAAAGTTAAAACCACATTAGGTAACTATGTCAAGAACAGAAGACCAATCTGCTACCCGAGAAAGAAGTCGTCTGCCCTTGTGGACCACAACACCGGTTTCCCACCCTTCTTTGGCTGACCTTCTCCCGAACTCTTCTTGTGACTCTGCCATCTGTGTCAGGTTCTGCTGATCCACATGTAGCCCCATTTCCACCTGCACCAACTCCCGATGAACACTAATCGGTCCCTTTGGGTCCCTCTACGCAAACCGCATTGTTTGCTTCACTCTTCGTAACAGGCTCTTCCGATCCACTCCTATTCTCGTGTCATCCATTTCATTTTGCTGAAGTCTTTCGTGCGGCGGTGATCCGTGGTCTAATCTAACTCCAAGGGACTTTAGAGAATCTGGTCGTTAACATTTCTTTCCTCCTTGCTACGGCCCGCACCTTCACGATAGAACTGGAGGACCATCGTACGACTCCTATGATCCTTCGCAACGCAAACAACGAATATGAAGCCTCCATTCGTTTCCTTCAGGAGGCTAATGCCACTCTTGCGACAGAAATAGGCCTTCTACAAATGAAGGCAGCATCTCTTGAGACTAGGGAACGAAAGATGGAGGGTCGCGCCTTGGGGTTTTTATAGGAGTGCAACTGACGCATGCGCACATGGGTTGTTTTCGTTTAGGCAATAAAAACAAAAATCTACCAGGCTCTACCCTGGCATTTTAATGTTTTCTGCAGCAACTAGAAACACTAAAATGCCGGTTGCATCCGGCTGATTTTTGTTTCGATTACCTAACCGAAAATATACATTACCTGTAAACACCACACCTTCCCTCTTGAATCACAACCTGACATATTGAAGGGAACGAAAGATGGAGGATCGTGCCTTGGGGCTTTTATAGGAGGAGTGCAACTGAAGCATGCACACATGGGTTGCCGAGCTGGCAGTAGGCGTGTATAAACTTTACTTTTTAAGGGAAAGAGCATTCGAGAAAAAGAATGCTAAAATTACAGGTAATGGCTATATTTGGTTAGGCAATAGAAAAAGAAAAATCTGCCAGATGCACCCGCCATTTTAATGTTTTTACTATCCTAAAATACTTATCTTCTGTAGGACCCACTGTAACTCCCCACTTCGCAGAACCCGTTGATTCCCCGAGTAGAACTTAAAGGTTCAAATCGATATGATGAATGTGAGCGCAGTGCTCTAAGGAGTCCAAGCGGGTGATTAGTAAACTAATCTGATAAAAATTTAAAAATTATTTTAGTTAATTTCAATTTTATTCACGCATTGAACAGCAAAAATAAATAAAGAAGAAATCACAAGGTAAAGGGTAAACGCACCAAGCAGTCTGCATGAAAGACTGGCCTTGTGAGGATGCATAATACACTAATCTGAGAAAGAAAGAAAGAATAGACAACTGTCCCGACTGGGACTCGAACCCAGGACTTAACCGTTTACTAGCCGGGCGCTCTAACCACTGCGCTACCGGGGCGGGTTCTGGCTACAGGCTTCAGCCGAGCTAAGTAGCTGTTCAATCTTTCTCAGTGGTGACCTAGAGGTCACAACTGGAGCTCGGCTGGAGCCTGTAGCCAGAACCCGCCCCGGTAGCACAGTGGTTAGAGCGCCCTGCTAGTAAACGGGAAGTCCTGGGTTCGAGTCCCAGTCGGGGCAGTTGTCTTTTCTTTCTTTCTCAGATTAGTGTATTATGTATCCTCACAAGGCCAGTCTTTAATGCAGACTGCTTGCTTCGTTTAGCAAAAATAAGCGATTTTAGCACATACTCAAGGCAAGTATCTGAGGATAGTAAAAACTAATTTCAATCAGTGTTAAAATAATCGGTTTTTTTTTTTCTATAGTGAGCCTTGGTCAGAGTGAATCAAATAATTCATTGTATTCGGGATTAGTTTAGCTTTTCAGCTGATCCCAATTAGAACGAATTCCTTAGAACTTCACTTTAGCGTGCAAAGTTCGTATATTTTATTGTAATGATTTATCTTTGCAGTGAAGTTGCAGATACCGAGACATCTTTTTCGGATGAACATAGTGTGAGCGATTGTGATTTTTCTTACACGTCATCTGTTATGAAGATTATAGAGGCACAACCTGGCGACTTTTCGGAAGACTTTACTGAAGCGTAACTTATGAGGGCAATACCTAACTTTTTATGTGTATTTAGTAAAGGGTTTGTAATATTTTGTATAAGATTTTTTAACCATTTAATAAAGAGCTGGCGTTATTAATAGATTATTTATTAGTTAATGCTGTGATTGCTGTAAATGTTCAGATGGATTTATTAATGACACCCGGCATTGCAGTCCATTGCACTGACACCAAGCATGAAATCGTGTGTAATAAAGCTGAGACGCTTATTAAGTCGAATTCTAAGTGGGACAACCACCTGAGAAGCCTTGAATTTGTCGCAATAACACTGCACGAACGTAAACATGTGACCCTCATGAATTTACAAGGCCCTTCGAGTCCATATGTCTCATTCCTAATGGGGAAAGATCTTGAAAATAAACTAGACGCCAAGTGAAACTCCGGAGCAACGATCGGCCTCAACAATGGACTGGGCTGAATGAAGCAGAACGGCCTTACAAACGAGTACGTGCACACAGTTGGGGCTCTTGCCCCTGCCTTCACGGCAAAGTGCCCTTTTTCGGTGGAGCGGTGGTGTAATAGAGCCTAAAAAAAGGACAACGGCTAAGAAAGTGGTGCAAAGAGGGGCAGAAATGGTCAAAGTCCCACAAAACATGCGGGGGGGGGGGGAAGAGGTTGAAACACCAAAAAAAAGCCCCCAGAAAAAATTTTGGTCCTTACCT
>JAHWFP010229811.1:0-12408 GCA_023313725.1 Lithobius niger | reverse complement strand
CCCCCCCCCCCACCATGCTGCGTCGGATGGCATGGTGGCGCACATCTCTCAATTAAAGACGAGCCCACTACGATTCTTCAATCGGTTTCATTTTAAACTGTAAGTTTAATTAGAACACTAGTGAACTGAATTAACATTAAAAATATCCAGCATCGTTTGGCAGTTTTATGATACGGGAGGCCTCCAAACCGTTTAGTCTCGGCGTTTTGCGTATTTCATTTATCCAACTGCGACGTTGCCATATCGCACGACTGATGAGGATGAAATATCGAGATAGCACAGTCATTGCCCAAAAGTAGTTTTATGAATTTAATTCCCCCTCCCCTCCCTTAACAACAAAAAAACAAACGTCATACAGTAGAAGTGTTTTAAATATTTCTCCTTCCCCCACCCTCCCGTAAAAAGTACTACGGTATGCAGTAAAGTCATGAAAGATTGTCCAAACAAGTAGCCCAGGCCTACGTTGATTTCACGCATCCCGGCATTAGACTATATAACTTTGTTATCCAGTTCGTACGTACGAGATCAGTGCCTACGTCAGTGGTCTGTAGAATAAAATTGATCAAGTTGCCAGTCATTGGTCGGTTGGTGGTGACGAAGGCTACATAGTTTCCAGTCATTCGTCGTGGATGGATGACGTCAGTCGGCCCAAGGAAAAAAAAACTAACGCCATTCGTTTGCAACAACAAAAAATCTTTGATTATTTCTAGTGTACGATTTCCCCGGCGGAATCGATCCATTTTCGAACTTAGACCTAGAAATCTGTGTACAAAATTTGACAGACATCCGATAATTCGTTAAAACGCTATAGCTCGGACAGACAGACAGACAGACAAACCGTTCGCATAAGAGTCTAATCGACTCTAATAAAGAGTATGCACTGTGCGGGGTCTAATCATTTTACAAACACCTACGGAATATTGGCTTTTTCTTGCATCCAACAAACCTGTACGTAAAGTTTTACTGAATTTTAAACCGTTTAGATCATAGAAACTGTGAGGACACTAATGCTGAGGGGTTTCTTTTTTCTGTTTTTTTTTTTCCCAATTGTGAATATACAGTACACGCCGTAATATAAAAAAAAGCACAGCGAAGTTCTCCAATAAAAAACAAACTAAAAAACAAAATTCAGATGAGGAATTAAATTTGTGAAACATGCCAGGAATTTCGCTTCCTGTATTTCGTCTGACGGTCAAGTGTGAGGTCGGCAAAAATATAGGGCAGTTCGTTAGCCAATCATTTTTCATATCTCATTTTCTTGCACCCAACTGGTTCAACAACTTTCATATTTCTGTTTTCTTTCATTAATATACAACACCACGCTGCACTCGTAAGAATTTCGGAGAAGCTGGTTGAAAGTGATAACCACATGAAACGAAAATATTTACAACGAAGTCGGTAAAAGAGTGCAGTGACTGAACAAGAAGTAAAAAAATAATATAAATAATTGCGGAACCTTCACTTTTGATGGTAATTGCTCGAGCGAAAACCAGGGAATAGTGAATTTTTGTGGGTCATAAAGCTTGTTTTCAAGAACAGTTGGTGGGACGTAGTTACTATATGGAGTAGTTTTTTTCCCATAAGGTTCAAAATTTCTAAAAACTGTCAGCTTCTGTTTCCCCTTCGAGTGTTACTTTTACACAAAATAAAGACCATGGGATTACAAATGTTAGTGTCATTTCTTGATATTTCGTGATGATCTTAGCAATGTTTTAACCAATTTAATTTGTATGCATATACATTTTTTATTTTTTTTCCCTTAAAACGAACAAACAATTCGCAAAAAAATTCAAAATGACTTGTTTTAAACTGCTAACAAAGGCATGTAGTGACAAGAATGTTACTACAATTTTATCTCAAATTCATTTTTGTATCGTTTAAAATGTTAAATACATCGGATTTTAATTGTTCTTTCTGTATTTACGAGAGTTGAAAAATGTCTACGTCTTTAATAACCAGTGTAGATTAAGTAGGTAGTGACGCTTTTCTGAAAACGGGGGTAAAAAAAGACCTGCTTCCACCAACGGCACCAGAAGGCAGCACTTGTCTGGTTCTCGGAGGAGGCGAAACTTGAAATAAAACATGGCGGCATCGTTGCCATGGTAACATGATAATAGCGACAATACCTGCGGAAACAGACGAAATACACGTGCGTGGGCAACATCCGAAGTTGAAGAACTGATTCTGTGTTCGATTCAAACCGTATACAGTTCGTTACAAGAAACGTAAACCACGGAAGAAGCTTCAGCCTGAACGGGCGATGAGGACGCTACTCAACGTTCTCCGAACACAAAACCGTATGTGATAATTAGCTCCACTCATAACGATAAACCGTTTTAAAATTGAACGTTGGTTTTTAAAAATAAAACTTGATCAGCCAGTTCTGACCTTTCTTAAAGTTATTTTAATGTCCTAATCTGAATTACGATATATTTTAAGCCGATTAATTTTGTATTCTTATCGTGATCAATTTGTTTTAGTGACGCTAAATAGCTTTGATCCCCATGATGCTTTGCGCTTCCCGTTACTTCACGTCAGCGCCCTCTGGCGGTAAATCGTTGAAAGCAGGTACATCTTTGGTCCAAAATGTTTACCGGTGTGAGAGAAAGAGTGGCACTACCTATACATTCTTCTACCCTGTTAATAACTATCGATGTGCGTACGTATTCCTCTGTTCCTCTTGAACTAAGGCACCAACAACGATGAGAGTAACACCAAATGAAACATAATTCAATTCTGCTTCTGAAAGGCGTATTTTCATTGCTATAACTTGAATTTTGTCCCTCAAATACGCGAAAAACTGCTGTAAAGACACCAAATTCGACCAGTTGATCAGAAAGAAATCGTACTAAATTATGTGAAGCATGGATCGACGCAAATAGAGTGAGCGAAGATAATTATTATTGTAATAAATAAGAGCAAATCACCTTTTCTGCCGTTTAAGTGTGTTGAATGAAATAAACAGACAAAAAGGCCTACAAAAGCCTATTTATTTGCTAAAAAATAATCTGTAAAAACCTCTATTTTTACTTTAATAACCAACTAGAGGAAGCCCGTACTATACTTTGTTCCACATTATGCTTTCAGAAAACTGACTGTATGACGCCACGTTTTATTCCACTACGAGTGCAAAAAATCCGTAAACATCCCATTCGTAAACTGTAACAGTAACTTTGTTGAGTGTGCAAATGTGATATCCACACGTTTTTGCACTTTTAGTACAAGGAAACGAGTCGTCATCCAGTCGGTTTTCTGAAAATATAATGTGGAACAAACTATATAGACTGGGCCGGTCACATTTCCTGGGGGACATTTTTCCGGCACTCTTCCCGACGACTTGTCAGATTGATCGACCACTCATGCCTGCCTCATGTTTCCATGCAGGTAGAGTGGGAGAGTGCATTTTCAATGCAGGAGCGAGGAGGTGAGAAGTGGTTTTCCTTTTAGCCTTCCTTTTAGCCTCCCTCCAATATTATTATAAAGATTTTTTATCCTATATTTTTTAATTGGATGTTTGCGAGGCTTTACATTGGATGACGCTATTTATAATTCAGGCGTATATATACATTCGTGTGATTATTATTTTATATCAAAATAATAAAACGTGTGCCGTTGCAAATAGAGCACGACCGCCAGGGCTATAGAAGGCCGCTTATGACCAGCCGAGTTACAACCAACAGAATTCTGGCCGAAGCAGGATTGGACACAGTTTGACTCTCCCTAAAAGTTTCCCGAAAGAGTTGACCGAAGGGGCATTGACAGTGACTTCCGGCAATGAGTTCCAGGCTGGAATCACCTGCGCTAAAGAAGTGATGCCTACAATTTAATTTGTGAATTGGAATGATACATTTTTTACAATACCCCCTAGTTTTTGTACTAGAGCTCATTTCAAGTATCAATAGCTCAGGTGGCGTTAACCCGTGTAGAATTTTGTAAGCGAGGATAAGGTCGGCCTTCAAGCGGTCGAAGTTCCAAGGTGTCAAGGTTTAAACGGTATCTTCTCTGCGCCGACTCGATTCTGTCAATGTCTTTTAGCAGACTCGGTGACCACACCTGACTTGCATATTTTACGGTTGGGCGTACATACGCCTTGTACGCTCAGACAAGGATGTTGGTGTCCCTCGAATTAAAACGGCGATGCACGACAGCAGATCTACGAATGGCATTTAGTGTAATGTTGTTACAATGGTAAAATGTTTTCACATCATGCCTGAACCAAATGCCTATAGTATCCGCGGCCTATCTTGAGTTCGCCCCAGATCGAACACAGATAATCGAATGTACGTTTTTGGTAGCAGAGTGCCTTGTTGATATCCAAGATGGTTACAAAAACAATGGCGACGGTCGATTAAAGCCGCTCTCTCCAGGAAGATGCAGTTGCTCATAAGATACTGCAGGACTCAAGATATGCCGAGCACATAATAGATCTTCATTTGAGTCAGTCATTGGCAAATCATTGGGGCCTAATCTATAGGTATGACGATTTTTTGTTTTCCCTGTTATTAGGTCTATAATTTGCATAAGCGAAAATTTACTAAGCTATTTTAGGTACCAATAGGAAGATCTAATTTATCCAAGTGTGCAAAGTAATTGTTCAGTCAGGGTTGGCCAGTTTCTTCTTGGTGGAAAACACCATTGCTTTTTCCTTTTTTTTTCGTCATCAAAATTTCTCCATTTCTTCTGGAAGGAGAAACAAATAATCTTGACTACTTGTCTTTGAAGTAAGAAGTTTTCCTTTTTTTTCCCCGTTTTTCATCGTTTTCTCACATTCACTGAAAATTAAGACACCGATTGGCCCTCAATACAGCATCACAACTTATTTTGTTGCAGAATGCTGTGTAGCATTGTAATCGAAGGTAGTTATTGAAGCTATTTTGGTGTTACTGACTACTGTGTAAGCTGTCATTCCAAGTTCTCTAAAATAAAAGCTTTTCTTCCGGTTGTTTACATTTTCTTCCACCGGAAGGGAATAAATTCTTCTGGAAGAAAACCAACCATTCCTCCTATAGGTTGCATTATTACTGGTAACCTATAATCAGGGGAAACCTATGTTAAAAACACGCTTTGGACGTTTTTACCTAACCAGTAGGTGTGAATAAGGGTGGGAGGGGGGAGCGATGAGGCTTAATAGCGCGTCAACAGCAAGGTTATTAGCACCAACCACAGTCGCAGTGCAGTGGTCCGGGTTGCCACTCGCCACTCGTGTTAAACAAACCCCAAATCTAGATCTTATCATAGATCTGTATGTACCTCCTGCAAAAATTTAAAAAAACCTAGGGCAGGAGGACAGACTTATCGCCCAATTGACGCACTAAGTCAAACGGAAGATGGAAACTGCGACAAACACCTTCAAGATGGTGACCGTCAACAAGTGACGGACCGTCAGTGGTCGTCGACACCATGACATTCAGGAGGGGTAACCCCCCTCAAAAAGAAGCAATAAATAACGTTGGTGTGAAAATATTGCTCGTACAATGATTAGGCACGCGGCAACTTTCTCCAATAGCGTTGAAACAACCTTGAAGGAGAGAAGGAGATTAAATTCTTCAAAGCAAGGCCGACTGTGGAAGAGCGCTTCTTGTGCCTCGCCAATTTTCGCGTGGGAGCTTCTGAACCTTAGGAAAACAGACTCTTGAAATGTCAAATCACCTGGCCCCGCTCCAGGAAGCTAAACCCAAAGTTTCTCTCGCAGACGGCCTTGTGCAAACGGGGGAATGTGATACGAGAGTTAAGCATGGCTACTCCCACGTTTACGGATGTGTTGGCATTTATAAGCTCCTGGTAAGACAGAAAGAAAGAACCGAGCAGAAGACTCGGTGCCTTCTGTGGGAAAAGCGAAAAGTCGAGGCGGATACAAAAGTCGCAGAAAAAAAATTGTAAGTCATTTCCTGGTGAAATTGCATAACCTTTCTGGTGAAATTCTAGTTAGGAAAAATGACATAACGTAACCTACTATCAGAACACGAAAAAGTATTATTACGATAGTTGATTCCTGTTAAATTCCTTATCCTGCCTGGCGAATTTCGAGGCAGTGCAACGAACCTACTAACCTATAATAACATCACACACAAAGAGACAGTTTTTCCCTTTCGGTTTTTCTCGTCAGCTTTTTGCCACAGTTTTTTGGCGGCTTTTTTCCATCGGTTGTTTTTTTTTCCCGCGGCATTTTTTGCCACGTACGAAATCGAATTAAATTGCGTAAAATCGTTTGTTCGATTGTGTAAAATCGCATTCGTTTTGCCTTTAAAGATAAAAAAAAAGTAGAGTGAGATGTCTACTGAAAACTGTCGACAGTGCAATTTTACCGTTAAGAAACAATTGCAGGCAGCTTTAGCGACAGCTGTTTTAGGTATTCGCAAACAGGTTTCAAACTTGGCACGCATTAGCCAAAGAAAAGAGTTCGTTTAAAGAATCAATTTATTGTTAACAACTTTAGTTATTTTGTTTCCTCTGAAGTATAAGCAGATGGGATGAAAGTAAAGAGGTTCTAAAAATAGAAAGTAATTATTTCCGCAGCTTGTTGTCAAGGACTTCGACAAGGTCTGTTTAACACGTTTTTTACTGTACTTCGAAAATGACGCGTCCCTTCCGAAACCAAACAGAGCTATAGCTAATCAGGCTCATTACGGTTATGAGTACTGTATAAGGGCGCGTTTATGCAAACACTCGCTTTTGTATTCTCGCAGCTAGAAGCTAGAAATCACCTCAAATTCCAACATGGCGGCGGTTTTATGTCTGCCGCCTCGCAACGAAAACAGCAAATAACGTGAGTTCAGAAGCGTTTGGGAAAATTGTTTCGTCATGAGGAATTCTTTGTTATTGGCACGGATTATGAGACTGCAAGGATTTACTCAAACGATGTCGGACTTAGCTAATCCAGATAGCGTTGTTACCATGGCAACGACACCTTTGCCATCGCGGTTAAGTTCTAGCTGCGAGAATGCAAAAGCGAGTCGTTGCATAAACCTGCCCTAACACTCAATAAACATGAGTCAAATACTAGGAAAGTGTTCATATTGTAAATGTCGGTAAGGAATTACGTGAGGCAGTCTGAATCTGATCGGCCCAGCCTTACAAAATATGCTTTTAAACTGAGCGCGGCGTATCTTGAGTCATGGAAGTATTTTATGAGAGGCTACGTCTTCCTGGAGGGAGCGGCTTTAATCGACGGCCGCCATTGTTTTTGTAACCATTTTGGATATCAACAAGGCACTCTTGCTACCAAAAACGTACAATCGATTGTCTTCGTTCTGCAGCGAACTCAAGATAGACCGCGCACACTTTAGTTGCTTACAGTTAACAGACACATGTCTACTACTGTGGCCGCTGATTTGATTTGACTTTAATTCAAAGCCAACGCCGCCTGTTTATTATCAAAAAAATCAATCTTTTAACAATCGTATGCCTTTAACAATTAGAAACGCATTCGCGTCTCGTTGTTGTTTTTGATTTTGGCTCTTGCTCTTGGTCCATTTTGTCACCCTGATGGTTCCTCAACCCCATGTCCGGTTCCGGATTTTTTTCTTTCCGATAAACCTTGTCCGAACTCCCGTGCTACTGCATGCGAAGTGGTTGGTTTGGAAACCCTTGTGGTTTTCGCGTGGTGCGTGCTCTAAGATTACATTCGGGTGTCTTCATAGCAATAAATAAATAAAACAAACGAGAATTTTTTGCGGCGAGGGGGGGGGGGAGGATCTGATGGCATACGTTTCTGGACTGAGTATAGCAAATTTTCTGACGTTTGCAGTTGGGATTAAAGAGGAAATCGACCGTATAGTTAGCTTGGGCCTGTTTCTGTTAGTAGTTCGACCGCTATAATGTGTTTTGCCGGAAAATGTTGGCTTTGTTTTTTACGGCTGTAAATCAAATTTTTAAAGAGCAGAGAAGTGAACCTGAAAATATTGGCTTTTTACGGCAGGTAAATCAAGATTTTTCAAGAGAAGAGAAGTGAAACGGAAGGGGGTGTTTGTTTTAAAAGCTTTTTAAACATGTTGACTGCTCTGCTTTTACGCTACAAATGAAAAGATGCTAACTCTCATAATTATTTCAGTTTCTTCTCTATAACCCTAGAAATTAACACCTGAACCTGTTGTAGCCAAGCATTCAGCCTGTATACCTCTCTGCCAACTGAACGCATGCTTCAATCCGTTTTGCCCTGAGTTAGGGCGGGTTTACGCAAAGACAATTTTCTCGCTCACTAATTTTTACTTGGTTAATACTGAATCTGCTGGCTGCTTCTCGCCTTTGCCGGAGAATGCGGCTTTCGATTTGTCTATTAATAGTAACCATGGCAACAACGCGGACGCAGATTTTTTCCTCCTGCCTCGCGACTCGAAGTATACGATGCGTGCATGACGGCGTCGATTTATGACAAGAAAACAATTTACAAAACTATGGCAGTACAAAACTATGGACTGATTTCAGAATGCCAGCATTCGATAATTTCAGTTGTCGATTCGATAACTCCGAAATGCACGCCATATTGGATTTTGAATGCGTAGAAGCTGCTAGAAGCTATTCTTTGAGCGAGAATAGCAAATTTTGGAAATAGCGTAAATGACAACAATGTTGTAGGAATGTTTAAAATTAATGTTGCACTTTGTTTTTTATCCGTGTCGTTATTTGTAATACATTTAATTTGTTGTGTATTACCGCAGTCATTTAGTAGAAGCGGGAAAGTAATCGTGAATACTGTAAATATAATGGTTGACTATAGCAAATAGCATTCGGCGAGCAAGAAAGGCGAGCAAGAGAGCCCTTAGGCCGCGTTTACTTGCAACGACTCGCAACGTACATTTTCTCGCTCACTAAAACCGTCTCCAGACGGAAGTAAATTTCATGTGATGCGATGCGTTACTACGTGCCTAGAAGGTCAAAATTAACCCAATCGTTGGGTGGTGTTGCGTGTAAGATAAACAATTGACGTCTTTGGCAAGCCATCTTGCATCGCCGTGCAACCCGTTTGGTATTGAGCAATGACATCGCTATATTGGCACCAGTATGGGTTTTGGAGGGTATAACTACAAGGTGCACTACATAAAAATGGAGGGGAAAAACAACGGAAGAGCGGATTTCTTAGGCTTAAAATAACGTTGTTTTCGCCAACAACAAAAATCGCGCGTGTTAGGTCTAAGAAAACACTCTTCACAGCATCGGCTTCAGTATGATGCCCTTCTGTTTCTGTCCGCAGTGCCCCTTGCAGTTAACCCATTAAGGCTCCAGCATAGATAGTTATACACAATAATACTACGTCGTGTCACTGCTCTATAGGTCTTAACTTATACTCTTGTTCACGAAAGAATGTTTTCCTTATAAGGGCATTTCACTGTTCCAATAGAAATAATTGCATTATGGATTGCTCGCTTCTGTTCGAACCATCGTACGTTACAAAGTGAATCATCTATTACTTGTAACGAATGATAGATCGTACAGAAGCGAATAACCAATAATACATTTATATCTGTTAAAACAGTGATGTTCTCTAACGAGGAAAACCTTCTTGCTTGAACAAGATTATAGTTAACACGTAACTCACTGGTTGATTCACGTCTTTAACCCTGCATCCCATAGGTGGCTTATTTAACACGGTTCCATAGGTGGGGGTCAAATCTGACCCAAAAATTCAAAAGTCAGTATTCCGATACGTTGTAAAAGAGGTTTTTTTTACATGGTAATTAAAGGAAAATTCATGAGAAATTATAATTTGTCCACTGAATTTAATTTTACTTTACTCAGGAAAAAGATATGACCGAAAAACAAAATTTTCACTTTTTGAAAAATTGGAAACCATCGGAAATGAACAATAACAAAACTGACGCACAAAAAAATGAACAAATATGGAAAAATCAATCAGAGTCACTTGATTCAGCACTACACTTAGCAAGTGCGTCAAAATTTCCAGGTATTCTTTGCAGAAAAATTTTCCTCATTGGCTGGAGATTGTATTGACTTTTTTACACGAATCCGACTGTGGGGGTCATATTTGACCCCAAATGACTTTGAAGAGGAATGCAAACAATACATTCAACCCTCGATTCAACCCAAAACTTTTTTTTTATTTATGAAAACCTTGAAAACTGTTCAAATGAAATGTCACCAAAGATGAAACCAAAGATAAAAAATATTAAATATTGAAATTTGGTAAAAAAAAAAAAATTAAAAAAAAAACGATCTGGGTCCGTTTTTTACCCCAGCTATGGAACCGAGGGTTTACGGCGCATGTGGCTTTCCAATTCTCTATACCTAGTAACCACGGCAACCACGTGTACAGACAGCCCATCCTCGTGGTTTGTGACACGAAGCACGATGCACGCGGCAAGACGGCGTCGATTTACGACAACAATAAAAGAATTCCTAGTCCGGCACAAAACGGCGGACTGATTCGATGGCTTTTTTTCCATTTCGACGAATCCGCAATGGCCACCATGTTGGTTTTTATTTTCGCGCTGCGAGGTGCTATATTACCGACCGTCGTTTGATCACCGCTAGAACCTAGCAACTGAAGTATATTTGCGGGGGAAGAGGTAACACTTCAAATCGGACACCCCCCTGACGGGACGTGGCAACCACAGGATGATAAATAACGCACACGCATTTCCGGATGGCGGCGTGGTGTTTGTGTTTTTAACCGTTCTCCTGTTTGGGTTCTTTTTAAACTGTGACCAAAGGAAATTATTGGCCGAAAATTAATGCGTGTGTATTATTTATAATCTATAGTGGTCTCCAGGTCCTGTCAGGGAACGTCTCACTTGAATAGCCAAAAGCCTGTTCTTTTTGCGAGAATACGCAAATTTTGGAAATAGCGAGAAATGTCGACAATGCTGTAGCAATATTTAAAATTATTCTTGTACTTTGCGTTCTTTAATCCTGTTGTTATTTGTAATTAAGATTTAAAAGGACATTCCTTCTCACTATATTTGAGCATCCTGCGTTGAATATCGTTTACATCATTTTCGCAGGTTAGAGAGAATGTAGCAAATGCGTTTCTCACGAGGAAAAACATAGGACGACAAATGCCTTTGCAACATTTATACGCGTCTCAAGCAATGTTGCAAAACTGAGCCATACATAAAAGCCAACCGGGAGGAATGTACCTTTAATTGATTATGCAATCACCCCTCTTGTTAAGCAGGGCTCTCTACATTATTGGCCGGATCTTGGATGAAAAATAGCATTACGTGACTGGGTTGGCAATATGGCTGCCGAAAGTGCCGCTGGTGCGATTGATTTGTCTAATTGCCGCATTTTGTCAACCGAGGACGACACTCTCCGTACAAATTGCCAACAAACGTGTTGCTTTTTTTTTTTTTTTTTTTGCAAACTCAGAGAAATAGTTTAACTGTGGCTGAGTGACATTAGAAAAAGAAACTATTTAAAAATACTTTTAGAGATAATAAAAATTTGCCACCAAAATCTACTTAAAAATTTAAATTATTATTTCGAAAACTGCCACTAGCGACCAATAGATGTCGCGTCTCTCTGTACAAAGAAGCTACCTCGAAGAACAAACCTCGACGAAATGGACCAGACGTGGCGGCCATTTTGTCTATCCCCCTAATATCGTTTTAAGCGGGCCGGTTAGTTTACTGGCCATGCCTTAAAGCAACATACCGCCTGCCTTACAACCTTCCGCCTGCCGTATAACAGCTACAGGCTGATCGCATCCCGCATTTACCATAGTCGAGGTTAACTGAGACAGTAGCTTCGTTCCTCGCAGTGAAAAACGAAGCTACTATCTCAGTTGGCATTGGGCCTAATCGACAAGCCAGCATGAACGCATTAATAATTGTCGTCACAAACCGGAATGATTCTCGTATTTTAAAATCTCAATTTATAATTTTCTAGACTAGTGTCTTATAATTTTCCTTCGGCGATCTATTGGAATAATTAATTTTAATTTGTATCGCATTAATCTTTTTAGATTTTTGATCTCATGGTAATTATTAGCAAATTAGTACATGCACACACAGATGAAACACCATGGTTATTGTAAGCGCGCAAAGCATCATATATGTTCGGGACGAACGAAATAAATTTCCCCTGTATTCAACAGAAAATCTCCTAGACGCCACATTTAAAAAAGGATTTTTAGCAAGGGAATGACTAAAGGTAAGGAAATAGACCTTTGGGGCCGTACTTGATGTGGAGGATCGAGAAAAATGGCGCTGGGAGGTATATCCCTTTAAGTAAATAACGATAGACCAGCAAATATCTGGGAAGTGAGAAGGTATATTGTTGCGTAAATGCGCCGTTAGTTAAACTCGACGCTAATCACGTGCAGACCTTGTGAGAGTGAAAGGCCACCTCTGCAGAATGCTAGCACGTATTGGAATATCCAACTTCTCAATAACCACTAAGTTTTATGTTTAAGGGCATGGCCATTGGAATGGAAAGAGGCGAACGTGATGA